>JAUPTC010004351.1:0-2500 GCA_030762895.1 Sophora flavescens
TTTTTTATGTATGTGAATACGAATCTATCCTTCCTTTTTCTGTAACAAATCCTCTCATTTTTACGATTAAAATATTTTAGTGTTTTTTTTTTGAGCGAATCTATTTCTATGCAAAAACGGAAGGTTTTGTCGAAGTCTTTGCTAAGTTTTTCGTCTACCTTATCATTCTTCACAGATACTTTCATTCGTTATGTTCGATATCATAGGAAAATCCATTTTGGCTTCAAAGAATGCGCCCTTTTGATGAATAAATGGAAATACTATCTTATCCATTTATGGCAATGTCATTTTGATGTTTGGTCTCAACCAGGAATGATCCAAATAAACCAATTCTCCGAACATTCATTTCACCTTTTGGGCTATTTTTCAAGTGTGCGGTTAAATCTTTCAGCAGTACGGAGTCAAATGTTGGAAAATTCATTTCTAATAAATTGTTGTAAAAAGCACGATACAGTAGTTCCAATTATTCCTCTAATTAGATCATTGGCTAAGCGAAATTTTTGGAATGTATTAGGGCACCCCATTTAGATAAGCCGGTCTGGGCCGATTCATCTGATTTTATTTATTTGACCGATTTTTTGCCGGATGTGTAGAAATCTTTCTCATTATTACAATGGATCCTCAAAAAAGAGTTTGTATCGAATAAAATATATGCTCCCTTTCATCATTAAAAACTTTGGCTCGTAAACCCAAAAATGCTGTACATGCTTTTTAGAAAGATTAGTTCAAAAATTATTGGAAGAATTCTTTACAGGAGAAGGAAGATTCCTTCTTTGATCTTTCAAAAAGCTTCTTCTACTTTGCAGAGGTTATATAGAGGACGATTTGGGATTTGGATATTATTTTCCTCAACGATCTGGTCAATCATTCATGATTGGTTATGGTACTTTGTAAATGGGTAATATGGAAATTATCCCTAAAATGAAGATAATAAAAATGCATTTAGTATTCTATACCTATACTATAGGATTATGAAATGTCATGGAGTAAGAGAGTCAGATTCAGAATTTATCAACTGAATATTTGACTTTCTAAAAAGTCGTGTTCTGGGAAGTAACTCAGGTTTTAGATGGATAATAGGAAAGCCGTATGCAATGAAAAATGCAAGTACGGTTTGGGGAGGATTTTTGTTTTATTGTTAAATTTGATTAACAAATAAATTATCTACTCATCCAACTAGTTCCGGGTTCCTCCGGGCAGCCCATTAAATTGTAAATTATAATATCTCAGGGTTATATGTATGAAAAACCGATTTTTTTTTTTTTGAATGATGAAAAGAGAGGGAAGAGGTAAAGATAGAAAAGCGAATTCGGATAGATCTAGATGAATAAGAAATACTATGGATATTAGTATTGGTTGGCTACCGGTATACAAATCCCTTTATACTGTGGAATAACAAGCCCTCAATTATCTAGTTATAGAGAATTCGTGTGCTTGGGAGTCCCTGATGATTAAATAAGCCAGATTTTACCATGACTGCAATTTTAGAAGAGAGACACGAGAGCGAAAAGCCTGTGGGGTCCTTCTGTAACTGGATAACCAGCACTGAAAACCGTCTTTACATTGGATGGTTTGGTGTTTTATGATCCCTACCTTATTGACCGCTTCTACTTTATTTATTATCGTTTCATTGCTGTCCTCCGGTAGATATTGATGGTGATCGTGAGCCGTTTCTGGATCTCTACTTTACAGAAACAATATTATTCTGGTGCCATTATTCCTACTACTGCGGCTATCGATTTGCACTTTTACCCGATATGGAGGGTAGCATCCGTTGAGAAGGAACAATGGCGGTCCAGAACAAGTCTACACTCTTACTTGGTGTGGCTTGTTGCATAGATAAGTGAGGGGAACAGTCGTCTGGGTAGCGCCCTGGAGCGGCAACAGCCCGGCAGCGCACGCGTTCTTGACACAATTGGCAGGAAACTAGAAGTAGCCCAGGAACTGGACTTCAACTTTGAGATGAAGGCGGGCAGACACTAGATCAATTTCACATGTTAGGCGTAGCTGGTGTATTCGGAGCTCCCTATTCAGTGCTATGCATGGTTCCATAGTAACTAGTTTGATCAGAAACCACAGAAAATGAATCTGCTAACGAAGGTTAAGATTGTGGTCAAGAGAAAACCATAATGTTGTAGCGCTCAATAGTTATTTTTGCTGATTGATCTTCCATTATACTAGTTTCAACAATTCTCGTTCTTGCATTCTTTTTGTTGCTTGTGTAGAGTGTCTGGTTTACCGCTTAGGTATCAGCACTATGGCTTTCAATTTAAATGGTTTCAATTTCAAGCAATCTGTATTGATAGTCAGGTGTAATTAATACCTGGGCTGATATTATTAACCGGGCTAACCTTGGTATGGAATTATGCATGAACGTAATGCTCATAACTTCCCTCTAGACCTGGCTGCGGTCAGGCTCCATCTATAAATGGATAATATCGGGGTTTTAAAGTATACGAGTTTTTAAAAAAGTAAAGGAGCGATAGAAAAAACTCTATTG
>JAUPTC010004351.1:7500-12500 GCA_030762895.1 Sophora flavescens
TAGTGGTATTTGCTAGCAACAACATAATGGAGGCAGTCAATCAATATAGATTGATCCGAAATCTGATTCAAATCCAATATAGCACCTATGGGTACATAAGAAATGTATTGAATCGATTCGATCGCAACTTCGAATATGGAATTCAAAGGTATCAAATAGGAAATGATACTCGGAATCATAGAACTATAATGAAATACACGATCAACCAATATTTATCAAATTTGAAAAAGAGTCAGAAGAAATGGTTCGATCCTCTTATTTTGATTTCTCGAACTGAGAGATCCATGAATCAGGATCCTAATGCATATAGATACAAATGGTCCAATGGGAGCAAGAATTTCCAGGAACATTTGGAACATTTCATTTCTGAGCAGAATAGCCGTTTTCAAGTAGTGTTCGATCGATTACGTATTAATCAATATTCGATTGATTGGTCTGAGGTTATCGACAAAAAAGATTTGTCTAAGTCACTTTGTTTCTTTTTGTCCAAGTTACTTCTTTTTTGTCCAAGATTTTTCTCTTTTTGTCTAACTCACTTCCTTTTTTCTTTGTGAGTTTCGGGAGTATCCCCATTCATAGGTCCGAGATCCACATCTATGAATTGAAAGGTCCGAATGATCCACTCTGTAATCAGTTGTTAGAATTAATAGGTCTTCAAATCGTTCATTTGAAAAAATGGAAACCCTTCTTATTGGATGACCATGATATTTCCCAAAAATCGAAATTCTTGATCAATGGAGGAACAATATCACCATTTTTGTTCAATAAGATACCAAAGTGGATGATTCACTCATTCCATACTAGAAAGAATCGCAGGAAATCTTTTGATAACACGGATTCCTATTTCTCAATGATATCTCACGATCAAGACAATTGGCTGAATCCCGTGAAACCATTTCATAGAAGTTCATTGATATCCTCTTTTTATAAAGCAAATCGACTTCGATTCTTGAATAATCGATATCACTTCTTCTGCTTCTATTGTAACAAAAGATTCCCTTTTTATGTGGAAAAGGCCTGTATCAATAATTATGATTTTACGTATGGACAATTCCTCAATATCTTGTTCATTCGCAACAAAATATTTTCTTTGTGCGGCGGTAAAAAAAAACATGCTTTTTTGGAGAGAGATACTATTTCACCAATCGAGTCACAGGTATCTAACATATTGATACCTAACGATTTTCCGCAAAGTGGTGACGAAGGGTATAACTTATACAAATCTTTCCATTTTCCAATTCGACCCGATCCATTCGTTCGTAGAGCTATTTACTCGATCGCAGACATTTCTGGAACACCTCTAACAGAGGGACAAATAGTCAATTTTGACAGAACTTATTGTCAACCTCTTTCAGATATGAATCTACCTGATTCAGAAGGGAAGAACTTGCATCAGTATCTCAATTTCAATTCAAACATGGGTTTGATTCACACTCCATGTTCTGAGAAATATTTACCATCCGAAAAGAGGAAAAAACAGAGTCCTTGTCTAAAAAAATGCCTTGAGAAAGGGCAGATGTATAGAACCTTTCAACGAGATAGTGCTTTTTCAACTCTCTCCAAATGGAATCTATTCCAAACATATATACCATGGTTCCTTACTTCGACAGGGTACAAATATCTAAATCTCCTATTTTTAGATACTTTTTCAGACCTATTGCCGATACTAAGTAGCAGCCACAAATTTGTATCCATTTTTCATGATATTATGCATGGATCAGATATATCATGGCGAATTCTTCAGAAAAAATTGTGTCTTCCACAATGGAATCTGATAAGTGAGATTTCGAGTAAGTGTTTCCATAATCTTCTTCTGTCCGAAGAAATTATTCATCGAAATAATGAGTCACCATTGATATCGACACATCTGAGATCGCTAAATGTTCGGGAGTTCCTCTATTCAATCCTTTTCCTTCTTCTTGTTGCTGGATATCTCGTTCGTACACATCTTCTCTTTGTTTCTCGAGCCTATAATGAGTTACAGACAGAGTTCGAAAAGGTCAAATCTTTGATGATTCCATCATACATGATTGAGTTGCGAAAACTTCTGGATAGGTATCCTACATCTGAACTGAATTCTTTCTGGTTAAAGAATCTCTTTCTAGTTGCTCTGGAACAATTAGGAGATTCTCTAGAAGAAATATGGGGTTCTGCTTCTGGCGGCAACATGCTATGGGGTGGTGGTCCCGCTTGTGGGGTCAAATCAATACGTTCTAAGAAGAAATATTGGAATCTCATCGATCTCATAAGTATCATACCAAATCCCATCAATCGAATCGCTTTTTCGAGAAATATGAGACATCTAAGTCATACAAGTAAAGCGATCTATTCCTTGATAAGAAAAATAAAAAACGTGAATGGTGATTGGATTGATGATAAAATAGAATCCTGGGTCTCGAACAGTGATTCGATTGATGATAAAGAAAGAGAATTCTTGGTTCAGTTCTCTACCTTAACGACAGAAAAAATGATTGATCAAATTCTATTGAGTCTGACTCATAGTGATCATTTATCAAAGAATAACTCTGGTTATCAAATGATTGAACAACCGGGAGCAATTTACTTACGATACTTAGTTGACATTCATAAAAAGTATCTAATGAATTATGAGTTCAATACATCCTGTTTAGCAGAAAGACGGATATTCCTTGCTCATTATCAGACAATCACTTATTCACAAACCCCGTGTGGAGCTAATAGTTTTCATTTCCCATCTCATGGGAAACCCTTTTCGCTCCGCTTAGCCCTACCCCCCTAGGGGTATTTTAGTGATAGGTTCTATAGGAACTGGACGATCCTATTTGGTCAAATACCTAGCGACAAACTCCTATCTTCCTTTCATTACAGTATTTCTGAACAAGTTCCTGGATAACAAGCCTAAGGGTTTTCTTATTGATGATATTGACGATATTGACGATAGTGATGATAGTGACGATAGTGACGATATCGACCGTGACCTTGATACGGAGCTGGAGCTTCTAACTATGATAAATGCGCTAACTATGGATATGATGCCGAAAATAGACCGATTTTATATCCCCCTTCAATTCGAATTAGCAAAAGCAATGTCTCCTTGCATAATATGGATTCCAAACATTCATGATCTGGATGTGAATGAGTCGAATTACTTATCCCTCGGTCTATTAGTGAACTATCTCTCCAGGGATTATGAAAGATGTTCTACTAGAAATATTCTTGTTATTGCTTCGACTCATATTCCCCAAAAAGTAGATCCCGCTCTAATAGCTCCGAATAAATTAAATACATGCATTAAGATACGAAGGCTTCTTATTCCACAACAACAAAAGCACTTTTTCACTCTTTCATATACTAGGGGATTTCACTTGGAAAAGAAGATGTTCCATACTAATGGATTCGGGTCCATAACTATGGGTTCCAATGTACGAGATCTTGTAGCACTTACCAATGAGGCCCTATCGATTAGTATTATACAAAAGAAATCCATTATAGACACTAATATAATTAGATCTGCTCTTCATAGACAAACTTGGGATTTGCGATCCCAGGTAAGATCTGTTCAGGATCATGGGATCCTTTTCTATCAGATAGGGAGGGCTGTTTCACAAAATGTACTTCTAAGTAATTGCTCCATAGATCCTATATCTATCTATATGAAGAAGAAATCATGTAACGAGGGGGATTCTTATTTGTACAAATGGTATTTCGAACTTGGAACGAGCATGAAGAAATTAACGATACTTCTTTATCTTTTGAGTTGTTCTGCCGGATCGGTCGCTCAAGACCTTTGGTCTCTATCTGGACCTGAAGAAAAAAATGGGATCACTTCTTATGGACTCGTTGAGAATGATTCTGATCTAGTTCATGGCCTATTAGAAGTAGAGGGCGCTCTGGTGGGATCCTCGCGGACAGAAAAAGATTGCAGTCAGTTTGATAATGATCGAGTGACATTGCTTCTTCGGCCCGAACCAAGGAATCCCTTAAATATGATTCAAAATGGATCTTGTTCTATCGTTGATCAGAGATTTCTCTATGAAAAATATGAATCGGAGTTTGAAGAAGGGGAAGGAGTTATCGACCCGCAACAGATAGAGGAGGATTTATTCAATCACATAGTTTGGGCTCCTAGAATATGGCGCCCTTGGGGCTTTCTATTTGATTGTATCGAAAGGCCCAATGAATTGGGATTTCCCTATTGGGCCAGGTCATTTCGGGGCAAGCGGATCATTTATGATGAAGAGGATGAGCTTCAAGAGAATGATTCGGAGTTCTTGCAGGGTGGAACCATGCAGTACCAGACACGAGATAGATCTTCCAAAGAACAAGGTTTTTTTCGAATAAGCCAATTCATTTGGGACCCTGCGGATCCACTCTTTTTCCTATTCAAAGATCAGCCTTTTGTCTCTGTGTTTTCACATCGAGAATTCTTTGCAGATGAAGAGATGTCAGGGGGGCTTCTTACTTTCCAAACAGATCTTCCTACATCTATATATAAACGCTGGTTTATCAAGAATACGCAAGAAAAGCATTTCGAATTGTTGATTCATCGCCAGAGATGGCTTAGAACCAATAGTTCATTATCTAATGGATTTTTCCGTTCTAATACTCTATCCGAGAGTTATCAATATTTATCAAATCTGTTCCTATCTAACGGAACGCTATTGGATCAAATGACAAAGACATTGTTAAGAAAAAGATGGCTTTTCCCGGATGAAATGGTTGTTGCTATCTGCTCCAATAACGAATCATTGGTTTAACTGAATAACGAAATAAAATAGATAGACCTTGCTTTCTCTTCGTCTCAAGTCGATGGATCTTCTCAATTGAAAGATCCCCTATATCGATAATACACATTCCAGTTGACCGAGCCTAATTCTAATTGTTTTGTTCCGAAGCAAAGATATCCACGGGGCGGTTTGTCCTATTCAGATATTCACGACCAAGAAGTACTGAATTCTCTTTCTTTTCGGATAGGCCCTGAAAGGGGAAGGAAGGTTGGAATGCCAACAGGCGTCTATTAT
>JAUPTC010004351.1:30000-45000 GCA_030762895.1 Sophora flavescens
TTGTTGAGCAAGAGCTAAGGTAGCTCCTAAGACTACTGTTATTATACCTATGAAAGCTATTACATTCATAATGGAGGGTATAACTATGAAAAGAGGAAGAAGTCGAGCTACAAGAAAAATTCCCGCCGCTACCATAGTAGCAGCATGTATAAGAGCGGAAATAGGGGTAGGCCCTTCCATAGCATCCGGCAACCATACATGAAGGGGGAATTGGGCAGATTTAGCAACGGAACCGCAAAATAACAAGAGGGCACACAAAGTAAAAAAAAAAATATTAACCTCATTATTATAAATCAAGTTATTGAATATTTGAAACAAATCCCCAAACTCCAAACTACCTGTTATCCAATAAAAACCTAGAATTCCTAATAATAACCCAAAATCTCCTACACGATTAGTTACAAACGCTTTTTGACAAGCATTTGCCGCAATAGGACGTGTGAACCAAAAACCTATTAATAGATAAGAACACATTCCAACCAATTCCCAAAAAATATAAATTTGTATCAAATTAGAACTAGTAACTAATCCCAACATGGAAGTATTAAAAAAACTCATATAAGCAAAAAATCGCAAATATCCTTGATCATGAGACATATAATTATCACTATAAATAAGAACCAGAATGCCAACAGTAGTGATTAATATTAACATAATAGAGGTAAGTGGATCGATCAAATAGCCAAACTCTAAAGAAAGATCATTATTTATAGTCCAAGACCATACATATTGATAGATAAAACTGTTATTGATTTGATGAATCGACAGATCCACCGACAAAATCATAACTATACTTAAAAAAAAAAATACTAGGAAAAGCCCACATACGGCGAAGATTTTTTGTTGTCGTGGGAAAAATAAGGAGCCCCACTCCTATTAACATAGGAACTGTAAGTGGAATGAAAGGTATGATCCATGAAGATTGATGTGTATATTCCATAAAAAAAGAAAATAAAGAATAAAAAATCTTATGATTCTTACTTAATGAGTTTTGTTTCTTATTCGCCGGTTTTATCTCTTTTGTAAAGGGTTCAGTTAATAAAAAAGTGAAAACACATAAACAGAATTATCTATTATTCATTTTTCTGAATCTTCGCGCTTTCAATATTGGAAAGTACAAAGTCAAAATGGGTCAATAACCAAATTCCTAAGTGAAAAATAAACTTTTTTTTAATAATATTTAATATTGATAAATAATAAATATTATTTGAATATATATGGAATATAATATAATATTTTATAAAAGAATTCCATTTTTTTTTTCAATTATACAAAAATTTTTATCTATAGAATGAGGATAAATAATTACACCAAAACTAAAAACAGTCGTTTGTTTATTTTGATATGAATCATCATGACTCATAAAAACAATTTATATGATTTATATAACATGACCCAATAAAATAATAATTTTTGTTTCTTATTCAGAAATATTAGTTCAAAAATGAACTAATTGATTTGATTATTTTCCATATAGAAAAAAAAAAAAGACATCTATGTTTAGAAACATTAAAAAAAGGGGGGGATAGATAAGATATATGGCTGACTAATTAACGAATAATTTATTTTCATTTACAGAAAAAAAATGTCTTTCACATCGAACTGTGTATGTAGCAATGAAAAAACTATACTAGTTGGATGGCAGTTCCAAAAAAACGCACTTCTATATCAAAAAAAAGAATTCGGAAAACTTTTTGGAAAAAGGGGGGGTATTGGACAGCATTGAAATCTTTTTCATTAGCACAATCTATTTCTACGGGGAATTCAAAAAGTTTTTTGTGTAAGAAATAGAGAAAGTTGGAATAATTCGAATTAACTGGATTCAAAGAATATTTTCTAATATCTAATATACAATAGAATATTTAATATAGAATTAATTGTCTATAATTATTTATATTAATAATTATTTAAATTTTTATAATTTATTCTAATAAACTAATAAATAAAATTTAATAAAATAAATAAGAATTCTATTATAAATTATAATAGAATTCTTATTTATTATTATCTTAATGTTGACTAACTAAAAAATATTACATTTTTTTTTAATTGATTCTTTCAATCTCGACGATTGACTAAAAATCGGTTATTATGATTTCGAGTAAGCCGCTATGGTGAAATTGGTAGACACGCTGCTCTTAGGAAGCAGTGCTTGAGCATCTCGGTTCGAGTCCGAGTGGCGGCATGGCATTTTATTTTATCTTCTAAAAGAAAAAAAGTAAGTCCTATAATAAATTCAATTCCTGATTTCTATTCTATTCTAGTATTCAGACCTTTATTATTTTTTTTTTATGATATTTTCAACTTTAGAGCATATATTAACTCATATATCGTTTTCGGTCGTATCAATTGTAATTTCAATTCATTTGATAACCTTACTAGTCAGTGAAATCGTAGGATTATATAATTCGTCCGAAAAGGGCATGATAATCACTTTTTTCTGTATAACGGGATTGTTAGTTACTCGTTGGATTTTTTCAAACCATTTACCATTTAGTGATTTATATGAATCATTAATCTTTCTTTCATGGGGTTTTTCCATTTTTCATATGATTCCACGTTTAAAAAGCCTAAAAACCATTTAAGTACAATAATTGCACCAAGTGTTATGTTTACCCAAGGTTTTGCTACTTCGGGTCTTTTAACCGAAATGCATCAATCCGCAATATTAGTACCTGCTCTACAATCCCATTGGTTAATGATGCACGTAAGTATGATGATATTGAGCTATGCAGCTCTTTTATGTGGATCATTATTATCAGTAGCTATTTTAGTCATTACATTTCGCGAAGTCCTACAAATTATTGGTAAAAGCAATAATTTATATTTTGTAAATGAATTATTTTCTTTTGCTGAGATCAAATACATAAATATGAATGAAAGAAAGAATGGTTTACGAAACACTTCCTTTTTTTCTTCTAGAAATTATTACATGTCTCAATTTATTCAACAATTGGACCGTTGGAGTTATCGTATTATTAGTCTAGGTTTTATTTTTTTTAACACTAGGTATTCTTTCAGGAGCAGTATGGGCTAATGAGGCATGGGGATCATATTGGAATTGGGATCCAAAGGAAACTTGGGCCTTTATTACTTGGACCATATTCGCAATTTATTTACATACTAAAAAAAATAAAAAATTGGAAGCTGTAAATTCTTCAATAGTGGCCGCTCTGGGCTTTCTTATAATTTGGATATGTTATTTGGGGATCAATTTATTAGGAATAGGACTACATAGTTATGGTTCATTTACATCTAATTGAATTAAAGTAAAAAAATGAACTTAACTTGACAAATACAAATATAGAAAGATATATATATATATATAATTTGATTTTATCGATTATATATATTATATTATAGATATAATTATAATATATATATTATTTAAGTGAAAAGAAAAAAACTTCTCATAAATTAATCGTCGAGAACCCTTTAAATCAAGTAATATAGTGATTCAAGGGGTTCTCACAAACAACAATCATATTCGATTACAATTCAAATTCATTTTATTTTACGGAAAAATATTTTTTTTTATTTCTTCACGAAAACTCTCTATAAAAAATTAGATAGAATAGCTTCAACCCTGTCAACCGAGAATGAGAAAATAAAATCTGGATAAATACCAATACCTATTACGGGTATAAGGATAGAAATCGAAATAAATAATTCTCGCGGCCCAGAATCAAAAAAATAAGAGTTTGGTGTATTAAAAAGCTTGTATCCATAGAACATCTGCCGTAACATAGATAATGAATAAATAGGTGTTAATATCATTCCAATTGCTGTTACAAAAGTAATTAGTATTTTTGTTATTAAAATATATTTTTGGTTGGTAATTATTCCAAAAAAAACTATTAATTCTGCAACAAAACCACTCATGCCCGGCAATGCAAGAGAAGCCATCGAGAAGATACTGAAAACCGTGAATATTTTTGGCATTGGGATAGCCATTCCACCCATTTCGTCGAGATAAAGAAGACGTAGTCTATCATAACCGGTTCCCGCCAAGAAAAAAAGCGCGGCGCCAATAAATCCATGAGAGATTATTTGTAAAATAGCCCCATTGAGCCCCATATCGCTTATAGAACCAATTCCTATAATTATGAAACCCATATGAGATACCGAGGAATAAGCTATTCTTTTTTTAGATTACGTTGACCAAGAGATGTTGAAGCTGCATAGATTATTTGAATCGACCCTAATATCATTAACCAGGGGGAAAATATAGAATGAGCACGGGGTAATAATTCCATATTAATTCGAACCAATCCATATGCTCCCATTTTTAATAAGACTCCAGCTAAAAGCATACAAGTGCTATAATGTGCTTCTCCGTGGGTGTCTGGTAACCATGTATGGAAGGGTATAATCGGCGATTTGACAGCAAAAGCAATAAGAAATCCCATATAGAATATTATTTCTAGCACCACAGGATACGATCGATTAGTTAATGTTTCCAAATTTAATGTTGGTTCATTAGAACCATATAAACCGATACCTAGAATTCCCATTAATAAAAAAACAGAACTTCCCGCAGTGTACAAAAGAAATTTTGTAGCTGAATACAAACGTTTCTTTCCCCCCCACATGGATAAAAGTAAATAAACAGGAATTAATTCTAACTCCCACATGATGAAAAAAAAATAAAATGTCTCGAGAAGAAAAGAGTCCTATTTGGCCGCTATACATTGCTAACATCAGGAAATGGAATAATCGGGATTCTCGAGTAACCGGCTGAGCCGCTAAAGTCGCTAAAGTGGTAATAAATCCCGTCAGTAAAATAGGTCCTATAGAGAGTCCATCTATTCCGAATCTCCAGTAAAAATCAAAAAAATTGATCCATTTATAATTCTCCGTCAGTTGAATTAATGGGTCATCTAATGCAAAATGATAACAAAATGCATAGGTTGTAAGAAGGAGATCTATTAAGCATATACAAATGCTATACCACCGAATTACCTTATTTCCTCTATGAGGAAATAAGAAGATTAAGGAACCCCGGCTATTGGCAAAACGACAACTACTGTTAACCAAGGAAAAAAATTCGTGATAAAAATAAGATACACTATTTGGGGCAGAAAAACCTGTTCTCAAAATAGATAAATATCTTTTTTTTTTATCTATTTTGAGAACAGGTTTTTTACAGTAATAAACCGTAGTATTAGTGTGTTGTTTTTGAAACGTATCAATAAGCTAGACCCATGCTTCGAGTTGTTTCATGCCATAAATAAACTCGAACACTTAAGAAATCCGTTGGACAGGCGGATTCACACCTCTTACAACCAACACAGTCCTCTGTTCTTGGGGCAGAAGCAATTTGTTTAGCTTTACACCCGTCCCAAGGGATCATTTCTAATACATCTGTGGGACAAGCTCGGACACATTGAGTACATCCTATACATGTATCATAAATCTTTACTGAATGTGACATTGGATCTCTAGTAATTTTGGATGTTCAAAAATAAAAAAATTTCGATCTAGTAAACTCGTAAATGAATCATATATTTAGATTCCAGATGAATCAATGATTTACCAGAACTTTGGTAATAGAAATCGAGACTTCTGGATCAATTGATAAGAATAGAAGAGGACCAAGATACTTTGATTTCTTACGTTTTCGCAAACATGATCATAAGTTGTGTAGGTGTAGCACACATACTAATATTGAATTGATAAATATTACACTATTCGATCGAAATTCTACTTTTTCTTCTTAATTATGATTATAAATACTATTTATTCAACAAATTCGATTGATTGATACGAGTTGATTTTCTGTTACGATAAATTGAGGAAACAATAGCCAATCCGATTGCTGCTTCAGCAGCTGCAATAGCTATAACAAAAATTGAAAAAATATTTCCTTTTAATTGGCGACTATCAAAAAAATCAGAAAAGGTTACGAGATTTATATTAACTGCATTCAGTATAAGTTCAAGACACATAAGGGCTCGAACCATATTTCGACTCGTGATCAATCCATAGATACCTATAGAAAATAAATAGGCACTCAAAACAAGTACATGTTCGAGCATCATTGACCAACTCCTTATCAATTTCGATTCATTTCAATATGAACAACAATTCCACGGATTCAATTAACTAAAAATATAACAAGTCTAGAACACAAGAATATATTGGCACTAAAAAAATAAATTTCTACATAAACACTTTTTCACGTTCACATAGAATTCAACGAAAATTAAATAAATGTGATAAAATAAAATCGAACAAAATTAAATTTTGATTTTTATTGCTAGTTCTAAAGATTTCTTTTCTTATTGACGAGCCACAACAATTGCACCTATCAAAGCGGATAAAAGAATTATTGAAATAAGTTCAAATGGAAGAAAAAATCTGTTGATAAATGAATTCCAATTTGTTGACTAGTATTTATCAAATCTTGCTCTATAATTTGGTTTGGTCTTGTAGTCCAAATAATCCCATACCATGATGTATCTGGAATAGTAGTTATTAGTGAAACAAAAATACTTGTACAAATCATCAAAGTAATTCCATCCCCAACAGTCCAAAGAGGAAAATCTTGGTAATATTCTGAACCATTTATGAACATCACAGCAAATAGGATTAAAACGTTTATAGCTCCCACATAAATAAGTAACTGTGCTGCAGCTACAAAATGGGCGTTTGATAAAATATAAAATAAAGATATACAAACAAGAACCAGTCCCAATGAAAAAGCAGAAAAAATGGGATTGGTAAGTAATACGACTCCTAGACTTCCTAATATAAGACCGGATCCCAGAAAGACTAAAAGAAAATCATGTAGCGGTTCAGGCAAATCCATTAGATGTAATTATATTATATGTAAAATAAAAAATAAATAAATCGAAATTTCATGACCTTATTGATACGACCAGTAAAAGGTTTTATATACTCAATTTGTCTCGGCATTGAATTAAATCGAATACCTAAGGAGTCTGAATTGATATAGGTATAGTTATAGGACCGATGTCATTTCATTTTTTATACAAAAGAGAGTAGTTCCAAACTATATTAAAATTAAAACGAAACTCTACGATATATTTTTTTATATATTTCTATAATAATTTTTATAATTTTATAAATCTAATAGAATATTTATTCATTTTTAAAAAAAAAAAAAAAAAAAATAAAAAAATTTATTTTATTTGAATTGTTCGAATTGTATAATCATCAATTACTGACATTGGTAAACGACCCAAAGCAATTTGATTATAATTCAATTCGTGACGATCATAAGTCGAAAGTTCATATTCTTCAGTCATTGATAAACAATTTGTTGGACAATACTCAACACAATTACCACAAAATATACAAACACCGAAATCAATACTGTAATTAAGCAACCGTTTTTTTCGAATATCAATTTCCAATTTCCAATCAACAACGGGTAGATCTATAGGACACACACGAACACATACTTCACAAGCAATG
This sequence comes from Sophora flavescens, assembly GCA_030762895.1. Taxonomy (NCBI): domain Eukaryota; kingdom Viridiplantae; phylum Streptophyta; class Magnoliopsida; order Fabales; family Fabaceae; genus Sophora; species Sophora flavescens. The sequence continues at coordinate 37,441 of JAUPTC010004351.1, forward strand.
CATTTATCAAATTCAAAATGGATTCGACCGCGAAAACGTTCCAATGTGATTAATTTTTCATAAGGATATTGAATAGTTACAGGTAAACGATTTGTATGGGATAAAGTAATCATGAAACTTTGACCAATGTACCTTGCAGCTCGGATTGTTTGTTGACCATAATTCATGAACCCAGTTACCATAAGGAACATATCGTGAATATCCATGAATATTTTGTTTTGTTTCTTTCTCTTGTTTGAGACAAGTTATGAATATCGAAAATCAATCTTTTACAGTGAAAACAGTTGAGACGAAGTTGTTAATAATAGATTACCGAGAGAAATAGGTAAAAGAAACTTCCACCCAAGATTTAATAATTGGTCCATTCTTAGCCTAGGCAAAGTCCATCTTGTTGTGATAGAAACGAACAAGAACAAATAAGTTTTAGCTAGTGTAATAAAGATACCAATTGTAGTTCCAAAAACTCCATATGCTTTATTTATTTCAAAAAAACCAGAAACAAATATGTACGGAATAGAGATATTCGAACCCCCCAAGTAAAGAATTGTTACAAATAATGAAGAAATTAATAAGTTTAAATAGGAAGCAACGTAAAATAAACCAAATTTGATACCTGAATATTCGGTTTGATAACCCGCCACTAATTCTTCTTCCGCCTCTGGTAAATCAAAAGGTAATCTTTCACATTCTGCTAGGGAAGAAATTAGAAAAACGATCAAACCTATAGGTTGCCGCCACAAATTCCACCCCCAAAAACCATATTTTGATTGTGCATCAACTATATCAACTGTACTTAAACTATTAGATAATTCTAGTCGGTGATAACATTACTGTTCTCATCGCTATTACAGAACCGTACATGAAATTTTCACCTCATACGGCTCCTCTAAAAAAAAAAGCCTTAAATCTAAGGACCTGGCCGATTATTTATCTCTTGTGATATATCCCTATAAGATAGATAAGATTTAAATCTATCGGATGGTTCTGAATTCGACTAATTTAATTCTGTCTGTTCTAATAAATAATTAAAATAAATTCACTTTTATAAAAGATACAAAAGATACTTCTGAATTTATCTCATCCCTAAAAAATGTGAAAAGTTGAGTAATAACTTAATTATTCAATAAAATACTTTTTTCGAATTATCAATAATCCCCCATCATTTTCGATTACGAAAAATAATTACACATTAGTTTCTGAATTATGACATGAATTCTATCTCCATGAAAAAGGGATATAAGAAAGAAAACCCCCCCCCTTTTCTATCTACTTTTATTGTTCCTATTCTTCATTTTTGTGCAAGTAAAAAGGAGACTAAAAAAAATTTAAGGATTGTTTCGTTCCTGATAGTCATTTATTTAATCAGTGGAGAGGAGCATACTCTGGATCGGAATTGTGGGGAGTACTGCCTGATTTTTTCTACTAACTTAAAGCCCCAATTAGTATTCTTTTTCTATTATGCGTAAAAGCTCTTTTGGATAATTTACGTAATCCGCGGTACAAATCCTTTGTGTATCTTGGTGTTTCTAACCATCCACTCATGTTTTTTTTAATCCCCGCCCTTATTTATGTTAATACATGTATGATAATTCATAGTCATACAAGCGGTAGCGAAACTCAATAAGGTTGGTCTTTTGAGCCCGCTTCAAGACAGGATACCTAATCATCCAATCTTGGGGTAAACGGAATCTTATGCTTATAATTTTTTTTTATTCTTATACATAGAAAATGAGACTCAATTTTTTTACTGCAATTTTCAATCATCAGCCATAAATTATATTCAATAGAAGAAGTTGTTTTATTTCACTCATATAACTATCAGATTTAGTTCTTCAATCCGAATTGTGGACAATAATGAAGAAAATGAATCTATGGAATTTATTCTACCCCTTTCCTATAAAGAAAGAAACATAGCAATAACATCAAAAAGATTCTGTCTCAACGAATCGCACGTAGAGATATTGATAACACACATAGAGTTAATGGTATTTCATAACTAATTGATTGAGCAGCAGCTCGTAGACCACCCAAAAAGGAATATTTATTATTTGATCCATATCCTGACATAAGAAGTCCAATGGGAGCAATACTTGAAATAGCAATCCATAAAAAAACACCGATATTGAGATCAGATAAAACAAAATTATAGCCAAAAGGAATTACTGAATAGCTTATTAGAATTGATATGACTGATATGGATGGTCCGATACTGAATAAACGAATATCCCCCTAGATGGAATAAGATTCTCTTTGAAAAGTAGTTTTGTTCCATCTGATAGAGCTTGAAGAACTCCCAAAGGACCAGCATATTCAGGTCCAATACGTTGTTGTATCCCTGCGGATATCTCTCTTTCTAACCATACAATTGCTAATACACTTATTGTGATTCCCAATATAAGAGTAAAAATAGGGGCAAGTACCCATAGAATTCCATAGACCTCTTTTAAAGATTCCAATTTGGAAAAAGAATTGATATCTTGTAATTCAGTTGTATCAATTATCATTTCAACGATCAACTTCTCCCATAATGATATCTATGCTACCAAGTATTGTCATAATATCAGCCAATTTCATTCTTTTAACTAATTGAGGAAGAATTTGCAAATTGATAAAACCCGGTGGACGAATTTTCCATCTCCACGGAAAACCATTCTGATCCCCTATTAGAAAAATTCCTAATTCTCCCTTTGGGGCCTCAACTCTTACATATAGTTCTTGTTTTGGCAATTCAAAAGTCGGAGACGGTTTTTTACTAATGAATCGATATTCAAAATCATTCCATTCTGGCTCTTTTTCTCTATCAAAGCAGCGAATTTCTAAATTCTCATATGGACCGCCGGGAATTCCTTCCAAAGCCTGTTGAATAATTTTTATGGATTCCATCATTTCACCAATTCGAACTAAATAACGAGCTAATGAATCTCCTTCTTTTTGCCATTGAACTTCCCAATCAAATTCCTCGTAACACTCATAATTATCAACTTTACGCAGATCCCATTGTATTCCGGAAGCCCGAAGCATCGGTCCTGACAAACCCCAATTTATTACTTCCTCTCCACCAACAATGCCTACTCCCTCAACCCGTTCTAAAAAAATTGGATTTCGCGTAATAAGTTTTTGATATTCAACAACCCTTATTAAAAAATAATCGCAGAAATCCAAACATTTATCTATCCAACCATGAGGTAGATCAGCCGCTACTCCCCCGATACGAAAAAAATTATGCATCATTCTCATACCTGTTGCAGCTTCGAACAGATCATATATTAATTCTCTTTCTCTTAAAATATAAAAGAAAGGAGTTTGTGCACCAATATCTGCCATAAAAGGTCCCAGCCATAGTAGGTGAGAAGCTATACGACTCAATTCCAACAAAATTACTCGGATATAGCTGGCTCTTTTAGGTACTTGAATATTTCCCCACTGTTCCGGCCCATTTACGGTTATTGCTTCTGTGAACATAGTAGCTAAATAATCCCAACGTGTTACATAGGGCAGATATTGTATAATTGTTCGGTTTTCCGCTATTTTTTCCATCCCTCTATGTAAATACCCCAATATTGGTTCACAATCAATAACATCCTCACCATCCAGAGTAACAATAAGTCGAAGAACACCATGCATTGACGGGTGGTGAGGGCCCATATTGACTATCATGAGGTCTTTTCTTGTAGCTGGTATATGCATAGGTTTTTCCTCGATTCATTCTTCCATGAATTGTTTAAAACAAAAAAAGTTCATCAAAATTAAAAATCCAAAAAATCGAATAATTCAAAATGATTCTTCAAATTAACGAATTTGTGACTCCCGAATATCCAACTGATTTATTAAATTTTTATAACGTATTCCATTTTTTTTGACAAATAAGACAGTAGTCGTTGCCGTTTTCCCAGAATTTTACGTAAACCTCTTTGAGATAAATAGTCTTTTCGGTGCAATTCCAAATGTGAAGTAAGTTTTCGTATCTTATTGGTGAAATTGAATACTTGAAATTCAACAGATCCCAGGTTTTCTTCCTTCTTTTTTCTTGTGAAATAATTGGTATAAATGAATTTTTACCATAAAATGAAAGTTCCTCTCCCCTTTTTTTAGATATTTTTTATTGATCAGTAATAGTAATGACACTAATTTTTAAGTTTATATATACCATAATCTTAAATTCCTTAAGAATTCCTGATTTTTTTTTTCAAATCAAATTAATTATTTTATTAATCAATTCAAATAGGTAAAAAAAAAATACAATATTTATGCATTCACAAAATAAAAACACAAAATCAAAAAATGGGGCAAATGAGACGATTTTGTTGATTCATTTTTTCATTTAATAGGTACATTATTTCATTGAATTAGTATTAGTATCCACGCCTCAGAATAGAAGTTAGCACAATGCATGTGCATATTTAGGTGTGTATCCTGTTTAGTTTTGCGTACCGGATCGGATATGTACGGTAGCGGGAATAGAGAAGCAAGAGTGTAGATTAACGAATTTTCAATTGAGGATAGATATGTATCCTCACTATACTGAAACGACTTCCATTATTGGTATCAAACCAATAGCGATTCATACAAGATAAATCTTCTAAACGATAAATTGGCCAAAGAAATAATTTAAAATTGATTAGGTTTTTTTTTTTTTTTCTATCAAAATCTTTATTTTTAGCTAAAACTTGACAACAATTATTGACTTTATTCTCATTGGAAAATGTTGTCTTTCTATAGACACTATTTCTATTCCTAGGAGTGAAACAAATTAGAATTCTCAATTCTCTACGACGTCTAGAGGATAAAATATTTTCAGGAACGGGCAAATCATAATGATTTTTTTCTTGATTTTCTGTTATCTTTTGATCTTTTGTTCTTGTAATGGATTTATTAAAAGTCTTCTTATCAACACGAGTTTTTTCTGGGTATTGGGGGTTAATTTGGCGCTTATTCTTATGAATCAACGAAAGCCCTATAGTTTGATACATAATAAATTGTTCATCGTTTTTTCTAGACAGACGAACTGATTCGATAATCAATATTCCCTTTTTCATCAATTCTTTATTTTTATTTTTCCCAAATTCTGTAAGAGTTAAAGCCTTCTGATTCTGAATCGCCATAATATCTAGACTTAGTTCTCCTCTTTGAATAGAGGCTATAGCAATTTGTTTTAGATTTATCAATCTAATCAGGAGACAATATATTGTGATATTATTCATTATTCTTTGATTTAAGGAACCCTTCCAGTTCAATTGAAAACTCAAATACTTTCTTAGTAATAAATTTAGTTCTTCCTCTATCTTGTTCTTGTATTTCTTTTTCTTTATACTCTTATCGTTTGTCCTGTCCGATCCTGCAGAATCTTCTTCAATATCTTTTTCTTGGTTTGAGATAGATGATTCAAGATCTACTCGACCCGCGTATTCTGCTTTTGCTTGATTTCGAGTCTCTAACTCTAATTCAAGAGATTTTTTTTTTGATGGTCTAAAAATATCTATTATTTTATTCTTTCCAGAAATGTTTTTATTTTCACTAACATTTTTATTTACATTAAAATTGATAAAAAGTAATTTGATTGGTACGATCCACGGATTATTCGTATATGCATTATAAAATATCACAAGTTTTGAAAATAACAAAAATTCCGGATTCAATATGGTGGAACGATTTTGTATTTCTACATCCATTTTCATCCTATCAAAATACTTTCTATCCAGATTTTTTTTCATATCTATAATATCACCTTCTGCTATATAATTCGTGATAGAGATATCGCCAGTTATATCAAATAATTTTTGTTTACGCATGTTGTAATTATAACAAATCACCGGCTTTTTTTTATTTGCTTGGAATGGTAATCTATATCCATAGATATAGGAGTCCTTTTTATCTACATAATTAATAGATTTATATGATAAAAGATCATATCCATATTGTTTTTTCATTTTTTTTTTTTTTTGTTAATGAGTTTACTTGTTCTTTTTTGTAAAGCATTAATCGGTTTTTTTCATATGAATCACATTTGGTTAAATCTTTACTTTCAGCCACACGACGTTTATTGATTCTATTTCTCCATTTTTGGGGTACTAATTTGGACCATGTGCTCTGAGATAAATCATATTGAGAATGCCCCTTTAACCAATTTGTCCACTGATTCATTACATAATCGGGGGGGTTCTTATGTCTTAATTTGAAATGAAATATTCCGTGTACTCCAAAAAAATAATCCTTTATTTCATTCTTAAGAAAAAAAGATCTTCGATTATATTCAAAAACAGATCTTAACTTATACTTATATACGTTAATAACGTGGATTTGGAATAATTTATAAAATACATATGCCTGTGACAAAGAATATAGTTCATTCTGTGAATTCGTATTCCTAATATTATAAGACTTTTTTATAATCTTAATAAGTTGAATTATACTTTGATTTGTTTTTTCATTCCTTTCTGCATTTGCTTCATTATTATTATTGTAAATGGATTTATTTATCATTTTTTTTGTTGATTCAAGAAAAATAAAAAGTTGTAGAATGATCGTAGGAATACTAATGATACATATAAAGATATCTATGTATACCCTTTCCATGAAAAAAAATTTAAAAAAGAATACGACTTACGGGCTAATCGAGCTTTTTTTCTTTGTAATATCTGCCAAATATTTTTTTGTAATTCTAAATTTTTAGCATCATAAGTTGTTTTGTTCGAACTAATATTTATCTCTGAAATTAGAAACCCCCTTCTTTTCTTTTCTTTTGTCATTTTTTCGATTTGTTTTCTGATTGTCTTTGTTTTAGCATTCATATTTTTTATTTTTTGTTCTGTCAATGAATAATTTGTCCAATTAATAGATTGAATTGGAATGGGTGATTCGTAAATTATTGTATTAGTCGTATTAATTGTTGAATTTTTTTTTTTGAATCGAAATAGAAATAAAGAATTGGGGAGTTTTTTTATTTTTTCGTTTAGAAATAGAATCCTTTTGAGAATACTTTTGATGATCCATTTTACTGTATCTTTTGAAACATTTAGAAACAATTTTGTTCTTTCATTTAAAACTTTTACAACTAGAAAAAAAAAAAAATTAAATTTTTTCATTTTTTTTTTTAGTTCTTTAAAAATGGGATCAAAAAATGAAAGTCGATTTCGGGGATAACCAGAAAAAGGCAATTCTACTTCCATTCCCCAAATTGTTAAAAAGCAAAAGTCCTGTTTTTTTTTTTTCCTTTTTTTTCATTGGATCTTTTTCAGAATATTGTAGCTTAGATCTGTGCCAGGGTTTCAGGCGAAAAGGAAATAAAATTTTTATCTGAATACCGTCCGTTAGCCAGTTTTTTGGAAATTCTCTTTCGGATAATTGAACGCCATTATAGGTACATTTAATATACATTTCTCTCTTCCAATCCCTAAAATCTTCTGACCATTCGGGAAATTGAAATAATAGTATACGAATGATATTTTTAGTTATTATCAATGAAGGTAATATAATATATTTTCTAAGAATCGATTGGGTTATTAATAAAAAACCTCTTATTACTTGAGCAAATATAATGGTATCCCAGGCTTCTCCTATTTC
>JAUPTC010004351.1:65000-70000 GCA_030762895.1 Sophora flavescens
CAAGGTCACGGTCGATATCGTCACTATCGTCACTATCATCACTATCGTCAATATCGTCAATATCATCAATAAGAAAACCCTTAGGCTTGTTATCCAGGAACTTGTTCAGAAATACTGTAATGAAAGGAAGATAGGAGTTTGTCGCTAGGTATTTGACCAAATAGGATCGTCCAGTTCCTATAGAACCTATCACTAAAATACCCCTAGGGGGGGGTAGGGCTAAGCGGAGCGAAAAGGGTTTCCCATGAGATGGGAAATGAAAACTATTAGCTCCACACGGGGTTTGTGAATAAGTGATTGTCTGATAATGAGCAAGGAATATCCGTCTTTCTGCTAAACAGGATGTATTGAACTCATAATTCATTAGATACTTTTTATGAATGTCAACTAAGTATCGTAAGTAAATTGCTCCCGGTTGTTCAATCATTTGATAACCAGAGTTATTCTTTGATAAATGATCACTATGAGTCAGACTCAATAGAATTTGATCAATCCTTTTTTCTGTCGTTAAGGTAGAGAACTGAACCAAGAATTCTCTTTCTTTATCATCAATCGAATCACTGTTCGAGACCCAGGATTCTATTTTATCATCAATCCAATCACCATCCCGTTTTTTCTTTTTCTTATCAAGGAATAGATCGCTTTACTTGTATGACTTAGATGTCTCATATTTCTCGAAAAAGCGATTCGATTGATGGGATTTGGTATGATACTTATGAGATCGATGAGATTCCAATATTTCTTCTTAGAACGTATTGATTTGACCCCACAAGCGGGACCACCACCCCATAGCATGTTGCCGCCAGAAGCAGAACCCCATATTTCTTCTAGAGAATCTCCTAATTGTTCCAGAGCAACTAGAAAGAGATTCTTTAACCAGAAAGAATTCAGTTCAGATGTAGGATACCTATCCAGAAGTTTTCGCAACTCAATCATGTATGATGGAATCATCAAAGATTTGACCTTTTCGAACTCTGTCTGTAACTCATTATAGGCTCGAGAAACAAAGAGAAGATGTGTACGAACGAGATATCCAGCAACAAGAAGAAGGAAAAGGATTGAATAGAGGAACTCCCGAACATTTAGCGATCTCAGATGTGTCGATATCAATGGTGACTCATTATTTCGATGAATAATTTCTTCGGACAGAAGAAGATTATGGAAACACTTACTCGAAATCTCACTTATCAGATTCCATTGTGGAAGACACAATTTTTTCTGAAGAATTCGCCATGATATATCTGATCCATGCATAATATCATGAAAAATGGATACAAATTTGTGGCTGCTACTTAGTATCGGCAATAGGTCTGAAAAAGTATCTAAAAATAGGAGATTTAGATATTTGTACCCTGTCGAAGTAAGGAACCATGGTATATATGTTTGGAATAGATTCCATTTGGAGAGAGTTGAAAAAGCACTATCTCGTTGAAAGGTTCTATACATCTGCCCTTTCTCAAGGCATTTTTTTAGACAAGGACTCTGTTTTTTCCTCTTTTCGGATGGTAAATATTTCTCAGAACATGGAGTGTGAATCAAACCCATGTTTGAATTGAAATTGAGATACTGATGCAAGTTCTTCCCTTCTGAATCAGGTAGATTCATATCTGAAAGAGGTTGACAATAAGTTCTGTCAAAATTGACTATTTGTCCCTCTGTTAGAGGTGTTCCAGAAATGTCTGCGATCGAGTAAATAGCTCTACGAACGAATGGATCGGGTCGAATTGGAAAATGGAAAGATTTGTATAAGTTATACCCTTCGTCACCACTTTGCGGAAAATCGTTAGGTATCAATATGTTAGATACCTGTGACTCGATTGGTGAAATAGTATCTCTCTCCAAAAAAGCATGTTTTTTTTACCGCCGCACAAAGAAAATATTTTGTTGCGAATGAACAAGATATTGAGGAATTGTCCATACGTAAAATCATAATTATTGATACAGGCCTTTTCCACATAAAAAGGGAATCTTTTGTTACAATAGAAGCAGAAGAAGTGATATCGATTATTCAAGAATCGAAGTCGATTTGCTTTATAAAAAGAGGATATCAATGAACTTCTATGAAATGGTTTCACGGGATTCAGCCAATTGTCTTGATCGTGAGATATCATTGAGAAATAGGAATCCGTGTTATCAAAAGATTTCCTGCGATTCTTTCTAGTATGGAATGAGTGAATCATCCACTTTGGTATCTTATTGAACAAAAATGGTGATATTGTTCCTCCATTGATCAAGAATTTCGATTTTTGGGAAATATCATGGTCATCCAATAAGAAGGGTTTCCATTTTTTCAAATGAACGATTTGAAGACCTATTAATTCTAACAACTGATTACAGAGTGGATCATTCGGACCTTTCAATTCATAGATGTGGATCTCGGACCTATGAATGGGGATACTCCCGAAACTCACAAAGAAAAAAGGAAGTGAGTTAGACAAAAAGAGAAAAAACTTGGAAAAAAAGAAGTAACTTGGACAAAAAGAAACAAAGTGACTTAGACAAATCTTTTTTGTCGATAACCTCAGACCAATCAATCGAATATTGATTAATACGTAATCGATCGAACACTACTTGAAAACGGCTATTCTGCTCAGAAATGAAATGTTCCAAATGTTCCTGGAAATTCTTGCTCCCATTGGACCATTTGTATCTATATGCATTAGGATCCCGATTCATGGATCTCTCAGTTCGAGAAATCAAAATAAGAGGATCGAACCATTTCTTCTGACTCTTTTTCAAATTTGATAAATATTGGTTGATCGTGTATTTCATTATAGTTCTATGATTCCGAGTATCATTTCCTATTTGATACCTTTGAATTCCATATTCGAAGTTGCGATCGAATCGATTCAATACATTTCTTATGTACCCATAGGTGCTATATTGGATTTGAATCAGATTTCGGATCAATCTATATTGATTGACTGCCTCCATTATGTTGTTGCTAGCAAATACCACTATTTTTGGTTTTGGATCTTCCAAATCATTCCCGCAAGAGGTCCGGACCCATTTTTTTATGATCCTTTGATAAAAAGATTCATTCTCTTCATAACAAAGAGGAGGTAGAACCAATAAAGATTTATTTTTCGATTCATCCCTGGAGTTGAATACCTCATTCAAGAATTGTTTTTGATCCAATCCGGAGGAATCAATAGAAAAGGCAAATCCCTTATGATACACCAGATTCGGCTCGGTTATTGATAGAGTGAATAGATCTGCCATTTCTTGAAATCTCTCTTCTGATTCAAAATCGTGGTGTAACGTGTATCCCCCATGTTCCGGTCATGGAATAGATGAAATAAACCAAAAAATGGATTTTTGTTCAAGAATGAAATCTTATTGGAACTGTCCAGTTCATCCCTCGGAACCATATCACATCCCGGATCTGATGAAATAGGATGAATTGAGACGGTATTTTGTAAATACATAATTATCTTGAATATATTAACTATTTCTTTATCTTTATTTTCCGATCGCCTGGAAAGAACAAAAGAAACATCTTGTTCTTTCTTCAACAATTTCTGATCTCTAGTGGACCTCTCAGTAGGATTCGAACCCAGATGAAGTTCTGACCATCTGTCAGAGAAAAAAGAACGATTGGCTCTTGTAGGATTCCCTAGAAATTCTTCGATTTCTTCCGGAAGCAGATGAATAATCATCTGCTTCTCACGTTCCATGAATAGTCGGCACATTGAGGAATATCCAGAAAGGCATTTAGGGAATCGCTCTGATTCTATCTCTGTTCGTTCTGATTCTATCTCTATTTGTTCTGATTCTATCTCTGTTCGTTCCGTTTGAAGAAAGGAAGGATACCAACAAAGAATCGATCTTTCTTTTAGTTGTTGAATCTCTCTTTGATTGATCAATGTGTGATATTCCGAATCCTCATTCCTAATGGAATCGAAATGATCCCTGGATTGATCAGAAGATCCTTTCAATTGGCTAGAATCCGTTACTTGAATGAAACTAGATCTCGTGGAATCATATTGAATATTTGATGATACATTCCGTACCTTGCTAAAAAACCGATCTTTGTTTACCAACCACACATTGTCTAACCAAATCCAATTCTCTCTCGATATGTTCCTCAAAAAATCCGATTCGTGCGGATTCTTCCCCCAACTAAAACTAACGAAGAGATCTTGGCGGAATTGCCACATATGAAATTGAGCACAATTTTGCAAAGAAATAGCCCGCTTGTTTCTCAAGAAGAGATGGGAAACATGCTCAATATCATTTGATTGAATAGTTGACCCAGCCCCTTGTTGTTTGAAGAAAACCTCCACTTCAATTGGTATTTTTTCACGAAAAGCAAACATGAGATAATAAATCCAGTCTTTCACTAAGATTTCGAATAGCTGTCCCGAATAAAAGTTGATTATGTTTCGCCTCTTCCTCGGAGAAAGACGATCAAACAATTCCCAATCATGGTCCTTGCGGATCGGATCATCCATATCCATATAATATACAAAAAGAAACTCCAGATATTTGATATCTTTCTCTTTGAATGAGATCTCAATTCCAGCGACGGTTTCATTAGATATCTTACAACTAGAATCCCTCTTTTGTCCGATCCAGTTCCGCCACCACCGCGAACCCCAGTTAGATTCAGGCATGATACACTTTTTAGTTATTGGGAGAACCCGAGTACTCTCTTTCGGATCCAGGAAAGAGCTCTCAGAGATCTTTTTTTCCTTTTGGAAGATACAGGAGCGGAACAATCAACCTATTGATATTGGAAGACTCAAAAGATTCTTCCAATGTATCTTTTCTGGGTCCAATGGAATTCATAGGTATATGAAGAAGCCCTGTCAAATAGGAGTTTTTTCTTTCGACCATCTTTCGATTGTTAATACGATATATAAGAACCACTACTACAAAGAGTACTACATCCTTGATCGTGAAATATCGATTGCTTGTTGAACCCTGTGAAGTGCGTGAAAGTAGGATACTCCAAATTCGGGAGTCCAAGAGTTTTATGAAACTCTCTTGATGGAAAA
>JAUPTC010004351.1:75000-82500 GCA_030762895.1 Sophora flavescens
TACATATCCGCAAAAATCGGTCAATAATATCAAAATCAGATGAATCGGCCCAGACCGGCTTACTAATGGGGTGCCCTAATACATTACAAAATTTCGCTTTAGCCAATGATCTAATTAGAGGAATAATTGGAACTACTGTATCAAGCTTTTTCATAACAATTTCTATTAGAAATGAATTTTCCAACATTTGACTCCGTACTGCTGAAAGATTTAACCGCACACTTGAAAAATAGCCCAAAAGGTGAAATGAATGTTCGGAGAATTGGTTTATTTGGATCATTCCTGGTTGAGACCAAACATCAAAATGACATTGCCATAAATGGATAAGATAGTATTTCCATTTATTCATCAAAAAGGGCGCATTCTTTGAAGCCAAAATGGATTTTCCTTGATATCGAACATAATGAATGAAAGTATCTGTGAAGAATGATAAGGTAGACGAAAAATCCTTAGCAAAGACTTCGACAAAACCTTCCGTTTTTGCATAGAAATAGATTCGCTCAAAAAAAACACTAAAATATTTTAATCGTAAATGAGAGGATTTGTTACGCAGAAAAAGGAAGATAGATTCGTATTCACATACATAAAAATGATATAGGAATAAGAAAAATCTTGGATTACTTTTTGAAAAAGTAGAAATCGATTTTTTTGGAGTAATAAGACTATTCCAATTACAATAATCATAAAGAAACAACCTTAATAAATGAAAGAAAGGGGTATCTTTCACCCAGTATCGCAAGGTTTGAACCAAAATTTCCAGATGGATAGGATAGGGGATTCGTACATCTGACACATAATTTAAATATGTCAATTTATCCTCGAAAAACGGAAAAATGGAATGAATTGATCGCAAATTATTATAATATTTTATGATTTCTGCCTCCTCTAAGGAGGAGCTTAATTGTAGGGAAAATGGAATTTCCACGACGATGGTAAAACCTTCTGATATTATTTGAGAGTATAAATTCTTGTTATAACCCCAAAATTGATTTTTTTTAGAATCATTAGCAGAAATAATCAAATGATTCTGTTGATACATTCGAGTAATTAAACGTTTTACAATCAGTAAACTAGATTTATTGTCATAATCTACATTTTCTGCAAAAATGGATCCATTAAAATCATGACCATAAGCAAGTCCATAAATATACTCACGAAAAATAAGTGGGTATAGGAAGTCCTGTTGGCGCGATATATCTAGTTCTAAATCTACTTGATATTCCTCCATTTTTGAAATTCAATTTTAATTTGGTCAAAGGATCAGGGATTCATTGATTCTCAAATGATACATAGTGCAATACAGTCAAAACAAGGTATTCTATATTCTAATTAGAATAAAACTAATTAGAATAAAAAATGAGTATGAATAGATACCTAGAAAACAAGTAAAACCCATCAACGGACTCTCTCTCCTCGCTTTTTCCATCTAATTGTTCTAGGATAACAAGCTAGTTAGAAATCCTTTATTTTCTCAGCCTAATCGCTCTTTTGATTTTGGAAAAAAAAAGATCTTTATCAATATACTCTTTCTTCTACACATTTATCGCCATCGCATAATGGCGAATAGCTAATAGTTAGGACTCATAACAAAAATCAATCAATAAATAATCTATTCGTGGCAAAAGCTTTTCCCACATCAAGCACTAATCAATTTTTAACATACAATTAGATGGGGTAATCATCATCATTCAAATTTAAAACGAAAGCTCGTTGCTTATTGTTTCCCTATAATTGGAGCCGCCAAGCTCTATCCCTTTATTAATTCAACCCCAACCGCATTTTTTTTCTTTCGATCCAAGAATTCAAACAAAAATTTTGGCCGGATCCAAATAAGAATGAAATCTTTTTTTTTTTTAATTCGCCATTGTATTGATACGACATGCTGCTTTTTCCATTCATTCCTTTCTGGATCAGTCGTGGTTTTACAAACTCTACCGATGGTATGGACGAACTAATTGCTTCATAGAAATGTGTAAAAAATTGAGTCGCGCTTAAAAGCCGAGTACTCTACCATTGAGTTAGCAACCCTAATAAAATTTATAAAATAGGATGTGTATATTCAATCGCAATAAAAAAGCCTACGGAACGGTAACGTGAATAAATCGATCGATTTATTCATGTTCGAATTATATTTGTTTGATATGCTCTTGTCAATATGAGTATTGAAAAACGAATAAAAAAGAATACAATTGAGAGAAAAAAAAACAAAAACAAACAAAACAGATTAAAATTAGAAAATGAAATATAGATTCTATTTATATATTATTAATAGATTATTTAATTTATTATTTATTCTATCTATATTATCTATTTTATTTAATTATTTTATGTTATAATTATTAAATCGAACTTCTATTCTAAACTCAAAAATTATAGAAAAAACTTCTTAATAGTTCCCCCTGTTGTGTGAAATTCACATCGAAAAACGAAATAGTTGTTCTCTATTAAGAATCGGAAGAACCCTTTTCGTAAAATCTTGGTCTGCTTAATAAGTTTCTATTCCAATACGAAAAGAAAAAAGGGCAATATACGGGGTGGGTAACAAAAGTTATGTTATGATATTTAGTTTGATCTATGGTCCGAAACGAAACTACGGGATAGAAAAGAATACACCAATCCTAACGATCCATAGGATTCATTATGGATACAAGCTAAGAATAAGAATAAATAAAAATTTTTGTCTTATATTTTTATTTAAGATATGGTATATCTAGATAACTATTTATCTATTTTATTTTAGATATTAATAAAAAAAATGAAATTTAAAATATAAATAAAAGAGATATAGACATTAAATTCAAATATAATAATGTTATAATAACAAGTACCCGTTGTTTGTATTATTAAATTCGGCTCAATCCTTTTACTAAAAAAAAGGATTGAGCCGAATTTAATTGAAATGGAATTGCAATTCCATAGAACGAACGATAATTACTGGATTACAAAGTATCCATTGCTGGGAATTCAAATTTGATCTCCTTCCATACTTCACAAGCAGCTGCTAATTCAGGACTCCATTTGCTAGCCTCACGGATAATTTGATTACCCTCGCGAGCAAGATCACGTCCCTCATTCCGAGCTTGGACACATGCTTCGAGAGCTACTCGATTAGCTACGGCACCAGGTGCATTTCCCCAAGGGTGCCCTAAAGTTCCTCCACCGAATTGGAGTACGGAATCATCTCCAAAGATCTCGGTCAGAGCAGGCATATGCCAAACGTGAATACCCCCGAAGCAACGGGCAGAACACCCGGTAGAGAAACCCAATCCTGAGTGAAATAAATACCGCGGCTTCGATCTTTTTCAATAAAATCATCACGTAGTAAATCAACAAAACCTAAAGTGATCTCTCTTTCTCCTTCAAGTTTACCTACTACGGTACCAGCGTGAATATGATCTCCACCAGACAAACGTAAGGCTTTAGCTAGTACACGAAAGTGCATACCATGATTCTTCTGTCTATCGATAACTGCATGCATTGCACGATGGATATGAAGAAGTAAACCATTATCCCGGCAATAATGAGCTAAACTAGTATTTGCAGTGAATCCCCCCGTTAAATAGTCATGCATTACAATAGGAGCGCCCAATTCTCTGGCAAATACAGCTCTTTTTATCATTTCTTCGCATGTACCTGCAGTGGCATTCAAGTAATGCCCTTTGATTTCACCTGTTTCGGCCTGTGCTTTATAAATTGCTTCGGCACAAAATAAGAAACGGTCTCTCCAACGCATAAATGGTTGGGAATTCACATTTTCATCATCTTTGGTAAAATCAAGTCCACCGCGTAGGCATTCATAAACTGCTCTACCGTAATTCTTAGCGGATAACCCCAATTTAGGTTTAATAGTGCATCCCAATAGGGGACGGCCATACTTGTTCAATTTATCTCTCTCAACTTGGATGCCGTGAGGCGGGCCTTGGAAAGTTTTAACATAAGAAGTAGGGATTCGCAAATCTTCCAGACGTAAAGCGCGCAGGGCCTTGAACCCAAATACATTACCTACAATGGAAGTAAACATGTTAGTAACAGAACCTTCTTCAAAAAGGTCTAAGGGATAAGCTACATAAGCAATAAATTGACTTTCTTCTCCAGCAACAGGCTCGATGTGATAGCATCGTCCTTTGTAACGATCAAGACTGGTAAGTCCATCGGTCCACACAGTTGTCCATGTACCAGTAGAAGATTCGGCAGCTACCGCGGCACCTGCTTCTTCAGGCGGAACTCCGGGTTGAGGAGTTACTCGGAATGCTGCTAAGATATCAGTATCTTTGGTTTCATAGTCAGGAGTATAATAAGTCAATTTATAATCTTTAACACCAGCTTTGAACCCAACACTTGCTTTAGTCTCTGTTTGTGGTGACATAAATCCCTCCCTACAACTCATGAATTAAGAATTCTCGCAACAACAAGGTCTACTCGACTTAGGAGTTAATGAAACCTTTCACTTCACAGGAATCTTTCACAAAATGATCAACTAATATTATCAATTAATCTGAATGGTTCGTTAGTAAACCCACGGTATTTGATTTGCCAAATACATCATTATTGTATACTCTTTCATATGTATGGCGCAACTCAATCCTTCTTTTTTTTTGAATTGTGAATCGAAATATTGAATCTAAATAATAAGAAATTCACTCTTGACCTTGACAGTGATGTATGTTGTATATGTAAATCCTAGATGTAAAAATAGGCAGAATTCGCCCACGAAAAAAAAAAATAAATAGATAAAAAAAATATACTAGGTATAAATCGTATGCTGATAAAATATGAAATAAAGGCTAATGAAATAGAAAAACTGACTCGGAAATAAAGTTAAAGTTCGAATTCCCTTAATATAGATGGTATTGTCTATAATTGTCTATAATAATAGACAAATGAAAGATTTCATCCAATGTTATATTTTTTAAAACTGACTTGGTTGAACTTGAAAATTAAATCATTGAAATTGAATAAGTAAACAATTGAATTGGTTGGATGGTACCAAGAAAATAGAATACTAACTCCCATTTATTATTGAATTAACCGATTAACTTGCTTTGTTATCGAACATTTCTCTTTTTGATTTCCAAAATTTTAGAAAAAAAAATAGATATATTTTAATATGCGAATAAATCCTACCACTTCTGGTCCCCAAGTTTCTGGCCTTTAAAAAAAAACCAGGGACGTATCGCTCAAATAATTGGTCCGGTACTGGATGTAGCTTTTCCTCCAGGGAAGATGCCTAATATTTACAATGCTCTAGTAGTTAAGGGCCAAGATACTATTGGTCAACAAATTAACGTTACTTGTGAAGTACAGCAATTATTAGGAAATAATCGAGTTAGAGCTGTAGCTATGAGTGCTACAGATGGTCTAATGAGAGGAATGGAAGTGATTGACACGGGAGCTCCTCTAAGTGTTCCAGTCGGCGGAGCAACTCTAGGACGCATTTTCAACGTGCTTGGAGAGCCTATTGATAATTTAGGTCCTGTAGATACTCGCACAACATCTCCTATTCATAGATCCGCACCCGCCTTTATACAGTTAGATACAAAATTATCTATTTTTGAAACAGGAATTAAAGTAGTAGATCTTTTAGCTCCTTATCGCCGTGGAGGAAAAATAGGACTTTTCGGTGGAGCTGGGGTGGGTAAAACAGTACTCATTATGGAATTGATCAATAACATTGCCAAAGCTCATGGAGGTGTATCTGTATTTGGCGGAGTAGGTGAACGTACTCGTGAGGGAAATGATCTTTACATGGAAATGAAAGAATCTGGAGTAATTAATGAACAAAATATTGCAGAATCAAAAGTGGCTCTAGTCTACGGTCAAATGAATGAACCGCCCGGAGCTCGTATGAGAGTTGGTTTAACTGCCCTAACTATGGCAGAATATTTCCGAGATGTCAATGAACAAGACGTACTTCTATTTATCGACAATATCTTCCGTTTCGTTCAAGCAGGATCCGAAGTATCTGCCTTATTGGGTCGAATGCCTTCTGCCGTGGGTTATCAACCCACCCTTAGTACTGAAATGGGTTCTTTACAAGAAAGAATTACTTCGACCAAAGAAGGGTCCATAACTTCTATTCAAGCAGTTTATGTACCTGCAGACGATTTGACCGATCCTGCTCCTGCCACAACATTTGCACATTTAGATGCTACTACCGTACTATCGAGAGGATTAGCTGCCAAAGGTATTTATCCAGCAGTAGATCCTTTAGATTCAACGTCAACTATGCTCCAACCTCGGATCGTGGGGGAAGAACATTATGAAACTGCACAAAGAGTTAAACAAACTTTACAACGTTACAAAGAACTTCAGGACATTATAGCTATCCTTGGATTGGACGAATTATCCGAAGAGGACCGCTTAACTGTAGCAAGAGCACGAAAAATTGAGCGTTTCTTATCACAGCCCTTTTTCGTAGCAGAAGTATTTACGGGTTCGCCGGGGAAATATGTTGGTCTAGCAGAAACAATTAGAGGGTTTAAATTGATTCTTTCTGGAGAATTAGACGGTCTTCCCGAACAGGCCTTTTATTTGGTAGGTAATATCGATGAAGCTACTGCGAAGGCTACGAACTTAGAAATGGAGAGCAAATTGAAGAAATGACTTTAAATCTTTGTGTACTGACCCCAAATCGAATTGTTTGGGATTCAGAAGTGAAGGAAATTATTTTATCTACTAATAGTGGACAAATTGGAGTATTACCAAATCATGCGCCTATTGCCACAGCCGTAGATATAGGTATTTTGAGAATACGCCTTAATGACCAATGGTTAACGATGGCTCTGATGGGAGGATTTGCTAGAATAGGCAATAATAAGATCACTATTTTAGTAAATGATGCAGAGAAGGGTAGTGATATTGATCCACAAGAAGCTCAGCAAACTCTTGAAATAGCAGAAGCTAACTTGAGTAAGGCTGAAGGCAAAAGAAAAACAATTGAGGCAAATCTAGCTCTCAGACGAGCTAGGACACGAGTAGAGGCTATCAATATGATTTCGTAACAAGTTGGTGCATCCGAAAAAATTAAAAAAAAAAAAGGAACAAAAATGAAATAGAAAAATAAGAAAAGATAGAAAAAAAAATATATAAAAGAAAAAGGTGAGTAGAAAAACTTATTAGATACCATTGACTCTGGTATCTAATAAGTTCTACCTATACCTACTATTGGATTTGAACCAATGACTTCCGCCGTATGAAAGCAATACTCTAACCACTGAGTTAAGTAGGTCATTATTTATCATCCCAACCAAACAAATAGACAAAAAGGGGAGGTGGTGTACCCCATCTATCAGATCAATGGATTATAAATGTAATATTACTTATAAGCAATACCAACCCAATATCAATCCAATGAGATTGGATGATGTAATATTCATTCATCTTGACAAGAAATTATCTACATAATATGATATTATATGTATCAAAAACACAAGGGCTATAGCTCAGTTAGGTAGAGCACCTCGTTTACACGCGCGCCAATGTTTTTTCAGAGGAGTCCAT
>JAUPTC010004351.1:85000-87500 GCA_030762895.1 Sophora flavescens
GTATTTGTCTCAAGGAAAAATCCAAGAATTCCTTCTATTTTCTGGGTTTGGAAAAGCGCGGATTTTCAAGAAAGAGAATCTTATGATATGTTGGGAATCTCTTATGATAATCATCCGCGTCTGAAACGTATTTTAATGCCCGAAAGTTGGATAGGATGGCCTTTGCGTAAAGATTATATCGCCCCCAAATTTTATGAAATCCAAGATGCTCACTAAAAGATAAAAAGAAGAAACTAATCCGCATTTCTCCAACCCCAGATATTTTATTTAAGAAATATCTGTACATTGTCTTATAGATCAAAGTAATTGAAAAAAAAAAATCAAACCGAATAATTGAGGTCTCATTCATATATTATTATGTAAGGGAGAAATAAACAAATTAGGGTAGGGATTTATTAAGATTCTCAAATTTGAATGATACTTCTTAATTATACTTATTTCGGATGAGCCGAGCCAATAGGATGAACTGAAAAAGTTCTGCATCATGAACTATGTAACGTGTACATCAACATCAATTATTGGGCCGCTAAAAATAAAAAAAAAAAAAAAGTAACATTAAAAGTAAAGGAGATGGAGAAAATAGAAATATTAAAGCAAAAAAAAAAGAAAAAATACAAAGAAAAGGGTCGGATTCTATTTGTAATGTATCTGATAATGTATTTGAGATGCATTTTATTTTGACTATTCCCACTCCTAAACTTCCCTAGATAGACTATAGATTTTTTTTTTTGGGGGGGGGGCAGAAATATAAAAAGGACACAAAATAAAACATAAGTCTTAGATCTAATCCTTATCGCCTCCCGCTCCCGATTCGTTCTATAAAACAATCGCAAGACAGCCGAGTCAATTAATTATTTGACTAGAGGTTGCCGAATAGAATTATTTAAATAAAAAAAGAAGAAATCCAATTAGTTATTCAATCTAACTAATATTAAAGCGGGAGCGATCATATATATACTTTCATGAGTCTGTATACAAGGTTTCTTCCGCCCCTTCCCCAACAAAAAATGGGATTAGATTAGAATTTCCTGTCCGACCTATCCCTTTATCCAATCTAATTCAAGACCCGGTCAGTAAACGGACACTGCAGTAGTAGTAGAGTGAAAGAACTATCATTTTAAGATTTATCGCTTCCTTTTCACTACTAGAATCTTTCCTTGAATCCGAGACGACACGATTTACAGCATTTTTTAGAGAACAAACCTAAATTCTAAGCATCAAACAAGTCTCAAGAGTCCTTTTACCCCGCTTGGCTTGCTTCTGTTTGAAAAAATGTCAAGTTTTCTATCAGCAAAACGGAATAAACTATTTCAATTCTCTTGTTGATCAGGCGACACCCAGATTTGAACTGGGGAAAAAGGATTTGCAGTCCCCCGCCTTACCGCTCGGCCATGCCGCCAAAACGATACAAATAAATAAAAAATATATGAGAATAGACCCCCTTTTTTTGTTTTCAATTGAAAAAAAAAAAAAGTGCACCTTCAGTCACAAAAGACAAAATTTCAGGACAAACTAGAACCGTTAAGTTAACCTATTCATTCCTGAATTATTCTAGAATTTTACTCTAAAATCGTTTTTTCTTAGTGAAATAATAAGGAATTGATACATAACTAATCAATATCAATATTCCTTTTTATTGAAATTGAAAAAAAAAATTCTCCTCAATTTACATTTAAATTATAACAACAACTGTCAGTATATGTAAACCCTAGAACATAAATTGAATTGATTACACGGATCGGATCTAATCGGGTATCTTATCCGTATATAATATCTATCCTATATGGAATTCTACCCTATAATGGAATTTTCAAGATGGAATTTTCAAGAAACTATCGTGCTTGATTTTTTTCTGGTATCCAATCGAATTGGAATATGTAATATCATAATAATGGAAGAAATGGAGGAAATTTTTAGTTTGATATTCTTTTAAAAACTCCACCTAGACTTCTGGAGTTTTTGAATTTGTTTCCATTTATAATTTATATTCTATTTATTCCTCTTTTCATAATAGGTATTTCATACACGGAGTTAGGTAAAATTTCATGTGATTCAGTATAAAAAGAACAGAAATTCCATTATTGCTAAATCTATTCATGTAATTCGATGAAGAATGACAGCAAATCGTGGGATATTTTCTATAAAAGAAATGGGGAAATTGAAAATGCTTGGGGGTGGAAATGAAGAAATGTCTACAATACCCGGGTTGAATCAGATACAATTTGAAGGGTTTTGTAGGTTCATTGATCGGGGCTTAACAGACGAACTTTATAAGTTTCCAAAAATTGAAGATACAGATCAAGAAATCGAATTTCAATTATTTGTGGAAACATATCAATTGGTAGTAACCCAGTTAAAAGAAAAAGATGCCATATATGAATCACTTACATATTCCTCTGAACTCTACGTATCCGCGGGATTAATTTGGAAAAGCGGTAGAGATATCCAAGAACAAACTATTTTTATTGGAAACATTCCTCTAATGAATTCCCTGGGAACT
>JAUPTC010004351.1:95000-97500 GCA_030762895.1 Sophora flavescens
AAATAGGGATTCCGGATTATTCAGGATTTAATCAAATCATATGTACGGATCATTGTCATTTTATACATCCTGCTATTTTCCACGATTCTTCGGATTTATTGGCAAAGAGGCGAAGAAATAGATTCATCATTCCATTTCCATTCCAATCGATTCAAGAACGAGACAACGAACTAATGTGCCCTTCCGGTATCGCGATTGAAATACCTATCGATGGTATTTTTCGTAGAAATAGTATTTTTGCTTATTTCGATGATCCTCAACACAGAACGCAGAGTTCGGGAATTCCTAAATATAGGACTATAGGAATTCATTCCATTTTAAAAAAAGAGGATTTAATTGAGTGTCGAGGCGTCAAAGAATTTAAGTCAAAATACCAAATCAAAGTAGATCGATTGTTTTTCATTCCCGAGGAAGTGCATATTTTACCTGAACCTTCTTACATAATGGTACGAAACAATAGTATCGTTGGAGTAGATACACCAATCACTTTAAATATAAGAAGTCGAGTAGGTGGATTAGTCCGAGTGGAGAATAAAAAAAAACGGATTGAATTAAAAATATTTTCTGGCAATATGTTCTTTCCTCGAGAGATGGATAAGATATCCCGACACAGTGGCATCTTGATCCCACCCGGAGCGTTAAAAAAAAAAATTAAAAATTGGACCTATGTCCAATGGATCCCAACTACCAAGAAAAAGTATTTTGTTTTTGTTCAACCCGTAATTCTATATGAAATAGCGGACGGTATCAATTTAGTAAAACTTTTCCCCCGGGATCTGTTCCAGGAAGGGGATAATCTGGAACTGAAAGTTCTTAATTATATTCTTTATGGAAACGGACAATCAATTCGGGGAATTTCTGACACAAGCATTCAATTAGTTCGGACTTGTTTAGTCTTGAATTGGGATCAAGACAAAAAAAGTTCTTCTATAGAAGAGGCTCTCACTTCGTTTGTTGAAGTAAGTACAAATAGTTTGATTGGAGATTTCCTAAGAATT
This sequence comes from Sophora flavescens, assembly GCA_030762895.1. NCBI lineage: Eukaryota > Viridiplantae > Streptophyta > Magnoliopsida > Fabales > Fabaceae > Sophora > Sophora flavescens. The sequence goes on from JAUPTC010004351.1 coordinate 95,999, forward strand.
GACTTAGCAAAATCCCATACTGGGGATATCAGAAAAAGGAATGATCCGTCCGGTTCAGGATTGATTTCGGATAATGAGTCAGATCGGACCAATATCAATCCATTTTATTCTAGTTATTCCAAAGAAAAATTTCAACAATCACTTAGCCAAAATCACGGAACGATTCGTATGTTGTTGAATAGAAATAAGAAATGCCGATCTTTGATAATTTTGTCATCAGCTAATTGTTTTCAAATGGGATCATTCAACGATGTAAAATATCACAATGGGCTAAAAAAGGGAATTCATGAAATTAAAAGAGATCCTTTAATTCCAATTAAGAATTCGTTAGGCCCTTTAGGAATAGCCCGTCAAGTTGCAAATTTGGATTCCTTTTATTGTTTAATAACTCATAATCAGATCTCGATAACTCCAAATTTGCAACTTGACAAAGTAAAGGAAACTTTTCAAGTATTGAAATATTATTTAATCGACGAAAACGAGAGAATTTATAAGCCCGATCTATGCGGTAACATCATTTTAAATCCATTCCGTTTGAATTGGCATTTTTTTCATCCTAATTATTGTGAAAAAACATTTACAATAATTAGCCTTGGGCAATTTCTTTGTGAAAATTTATGTATAGCTCAAACGAAAAATGGACCACACCTAAAATCGGGTCAAGTTCTAACTGTTCAAATTGATTCTGTAGTAATAAGATCGGCTAACCCTTATTTGGCGACTCCAGGAGCAACTGTTCATGGCCATTATGGGGAAATCCTTTATGAAGGAGATATATTAGTTACATTTATCTATGAAAAATCGAGATCTGGTGATATAACACATGGTCTTCCAAAAGTGGAACAGGTATTAGAAGTGCGTTCGATTGATTCAATATCGATGAACCTAGGAAAGAAAGTTGCCACTTGGAACGAGCGTATAACAAGAATTCTCGGCATTCCCTGGGGATTCTTGATTGGTGCTGAACTAACTATCGTGCAAAGTCGTATTTCTTTGGTTAATAAAATCCAAAAGGTTTATCGATCCCAGGGAGTGCACATCCATAATAGACATATAGAAATTATTGTGCGTCAAATAACATCAAAAGTCTTGGTTTCAGAAGATGGAATGTCTAATGTTTTTTCACCCGGTGAACTAATTGGATTGTTGCGAGCTGAACGAACGGGGCGTGCCTTGAAAGAAGCGATTTGTTACCGAGCTATATTATTGGGAATAACAAAAACATCTCTGAATACTCCAAGTTTTATATCCGAAGCGAGTTTTCAAGAAACTGCTCGAGTTTTAGCAAAAGCCGCTCTCCGGGGTCGTATCGATTGGCTGAAAGGTCTGAAAGAGAACGTTGTTTTAGGGGGAATGATACCCGTTGGTACCGGATTCAAAAGAATAATACACCGTTCAGGGCAACATAACAAGATTACCTTGGAAAAAAAAATAATAATGCATTCGAGGGAGAAATGAGAAATATTTTATTCCACCATAGAGAAGTTTTTGATTTTTTCATT
>JAUPTC010004351.1:102500-112500 GCA_030762895.1 Sophora flavescens
TCGCGGGGAAATTTCAGCTTCGGAATCTCGGTTAATTGAATCTCCCGCTCCCGGTATTATTTCGCGACGTTCCGTATATGAGCCTCTTCAAACAGGACTTATTGCTATTGATTCGATGATCCCTATAGGGCGTGGTCAGCGAGAATTAATTATTGGGGATAGGCAAACGGGTAAAACAGCAGTAGCCACAGATACGATTCTCAATCAACAAGGACAAAATGTAATATGTGTTTATGTAGCTATTGGTCAAAAAGCATCTTCTGTGGCTCAAGTGGTGACTACTTTACAAGAAAGGGGGGCAATGGAATACACTATTGTAGTAGCCGAAACAGCGGATTCCCCAGCTACATTACAATACCTCGCTCCTTATACGGGAGCAGCTTTAGCTGAATTTTTATGTACCGTGAACGCCACACTTTAATCATTTATGACGATCCCTCCAAGCAAGCACAGGCTTATCGCCAAATGTCTCTTCTATTACGAAGACCGCCAGGGCGCGAAGCTTATCCGGGAGATGTTTTTTATTTGCATTCACGTCTTTTGGAAAGAGCCGCTAAATTAAGTTCTCAGTTAGGCGAAGGAAGTATGACTGCTTTACCAATAGTTGAGACCCAATCAGGAGATGTTTCAGCTTATATTCCTACTAATGTAATTTCCATTACAGATGGCCAAATATTCTTATCCGCCGATCTATTCAATGCTGGAATCAGACCCGCGATTAATGTGGGTATTTCTGTTTCCAGAGTTGGATCGGCGGCTCAAATTAAAGCCATGAAACAAGTAGCTGGTAAATTAAAATTGGAATTGGCACAATTCGCCGAATTAGAAGCTTTTGCACAATTCGCTTCTGATCTCGATAAAGCTACTCAAAATCAATTGGCAAGAGGTCAACGATTGCGCGAGTTACTTAAACAATCCCAATCAGCCCCTCTCACTGTGGAAGAACAGATAATAACCATTTATACCGGAACGAATGGTTATCTTGATTCATTAGAAATTGGACAGGTAAGGAAATTTCTCGTTGAGTTACGCGCTTACTTAAAAACGAATAAACCCCAATTCCAAGAAATCATATCTTCTACCAAGACATTCACTGGTGAAGCAGAAGCCCTTTTGAAGGAAGCTATTCAGGAACAGATCGAACTATTTTTACTCCAGGAACAAGTAGAAAAAATTGATTAATAATTGAATTTAATAACTTTATAAATTCACTTTACTAATTTTATATTATCTTTGAATATTTTTTCTTTTTATTTTGAATATAATTAATAATATAAATAGATAAATAAAAATATAATATAATTATTAAATTCGAAGAAATCGAATATAAAAAATATAAGAAATTGGGGATTTTTTAAGATTCTATAAAAAAATTCAACAAGAAAGAGGGCAAGACAAAAATTGTGTATATAAGATATACATAAGATAAGTTATTATTCTAAAAGTCTAAGCGGCTTTTGTTCACAATTCGCAAATCATTCTAAATCTTTTTAGAAATAGAGAAATTCAATTAAATATATATATATATATATATGCAAATAAATTGCTTGCGTCCAATAGGATTTGAACCTATACCAAAGGTTTAGAAGACCTCTGTCCTATCCATTAGACAATGGACCCCTTTCCTTTTTTTCTTTAACTTTTAACTAAATTTAGTTAAAAGTTAAAGAAAAAAAGAATTCTATATCCTATTCTATAATAGAAAGAAAAGGATAGATTCGAATAGAATAAATAGAGAGATAGGATATAAGCGGGTAGCGGGAATCGAACCCGCATCGTTAGCTTGGAAGGCTAGGGGTTATAGTCGACGTTGATTTTTCATTTTTAACGCCTCTAATTCAAAACCGAACGTGAAACTTTTGTTTCATTCGGCTCCTTTACGGAAGAAATGGAAGAAATTAAGAGATGGACGACATGAACAAAAAAATGGACCCATATCATCTATGTCAGCCTTTCTTTCTGTATGAATACGTTTAAAACACCTTGCTTTTTAGATGATCCCTATAGAAATAGAAGAGGAATATTCTAACAATCTTTTTTTTTTTCTAGTTACTTCGTTCTCTATTTCTATTTGAGAGAATCTTTAGGAAAAGAAATAAAATTTCCATCGAGCTAAAAAAATGTCGATGTCTCCAGTAAACTAAAGTAATCGTTTAATAGCTATTTTGCTTCAATCTCTCCTATTCAAAAAAAAAAACGGAAGATTTAGTTACGATTAGAAATCAACGTTCTATATCTTTCTCCATGGATCCTTTACTCATACTCAAAAAATTTGGATGATTGATCCAATCCCAAAAACTTATGTTTCATAATTTTATAATTCAATTTGTCAATTTAGAATTGATTCTTTTTGGATACAAATTACGATAATGTATAGTATTCCTCGAATCGTTCGTTGAGAGGTATAAAGGATAAAATTCCTTTAAGCAAGAAATAAAGTTTTTGATCGGGATATGAATCAAACGGAGGATCCCTTAACTATTTAGGTGGTCCATAGAATGAATCGCACTTTTACCACTAAACTATACCCGCTATAATGCAATTATTATATATAAATGAACCTTTTGTCGAACAAGGGAATCGATCGTAATGAAGAAATAGGATCATAAACTTAATAAAAAAATTAATATAAAATTACATATCATATATAAATATAAATTAATGGAGGTAGAATGTTGACATATTTTTCAAGGGGACCCCATAATGAAATTAATAAAAGATATGGCTAATTTCATTTTTGGATTTTGTTTTTTCTGAAGTTGAAGATGTTTGTTTTGATTTGACAGATACATCTCGATAAAACTACTTAATCCATAACATAAAAATGCATTGTGAAAGAATCCGCAGTTCCATTCTTTTCTTTTTTTTAGATACGTTACCAGAAAAGGAGTAATATAAAATTACATTTTGGTTCTATATCATAGGAATCAAAGAGTTTTTTTTTGATTTAAGATTGATCATGTTTAAATAACAAGTTTATTTTATTATCAAACACATTCAACTAAACCATTGTTATCCAGGATTCATGGTAACAAAAAGAACCCGGTTAAGTACTGGCTTGGACGAGCTCGGCTGGCTCTGGCTGGATAAAAAGAAACGATAAAAAATGGAATAAATTAGATTATTAATACTTCTATTCTTTATTATAGATCTATAATAAAGAATAGAATATAGAATAATAAATATAATATAATAAAAAAAAAAAAAAAGAGATAAGATAATAAAGAGGGCTTTTTTCTGTTGGGGAGAGATGGCTGAGTGGACTAAAGCGTCGGATTGCTAATCCGTTGTACGAAATTTTGTACCGAGGGTTCGAATCCCTCTCTTTCCGCACCTTTACCTAATTCATCAATGTTACTGACCACAATGTTTCAAATAACACAAATAACAGTGGATACCTTTATTCCAACTTTCTTGGATATGGGTTGATTCTCGATTCCTAATTTCTTTCTGTAATACGAAAAATACTAGAAAAAAGTGGGCAAGGAATGAAAATCTTCCTATATCTATGTCTATGGTACATGAATGGAAAAAATCCTCGGATCAAAATTCTTGTTATTTTAGTTAGGTTTAAGCCTGACGAGAATAATATTCTACAACCAGCAATTCATTTATTTTCAAACCAACCCATTTACTATCTATTATTTGATTAACTAATCCTTTATATTGGAATGGGTGAAAAGTCAAATGGTTTGGCAATTCTTCACGGGGGGCCGAATCAAGATAATTTTGAATCAGAGCTCTAGATTTTGGTTCATCCTTCGCTGTAATGATATCTTGAGGTTTGCAGCGATAACTTGGTATATTTACCATACGGCCATTAACTAAAACATGTCTATGGTTAACTAATTGGCGGGCTTGAGGAATAGTCGAAGCCATACCCAATCGAAAAAGTATGTTATCCAAACGCATTTCAAGTAATTGTAGTAAAACCCGACCAGTTGACCCTTTAGCTTTTCCGGCGATACGAACGTATTTAAGCAATTGTTGTTCTGTAAGACCATAATGAAAACGCAATTTTTTTTTTTCTTCTAAACGAATACGATATTGAGATTTTTTACTGGAACGCGATTGGTTTCTAAGTTCGCTTCCGACTGGAGCTGTAGGCCTTTTACTAGTTAGTCCTGGTAAAACTCCCAGACGGCGTATTTTTTTGAAACGAGGTCCTCTGTAACGTGACATAAAGACTCCTTTTGAAAATTTCATAACTGGAAATTAAAACTAAACTAAATGACAAATAGGATAAATGAAGCGAAATCTACTAAAGTATTGCTTGTACTACAAACAAAGAAGAATTAGATGAATTCTATCAATATCCGAACCTTATTCTATTGTATATAGAAATATAGAATGGTAGGTTCTTTTCTTTATTTGTTCTACAGAAATCGAACTCCTCCAATTTTTTTATTGCGGGCAAAATTTTTGAAAAGATAAAAACAAATAAAGAAAAGCCGGCTATCGGAATCGAACCGATGACCATCGCATTACAAATGCGATGCTCTAACCTCTGAGCTAAGCGGGCTCACATAACAGAAATTGCGCGCGCATAGGAATTTTATAAGCTAAGCTACTGTACTGGGATCTTATTTATTTACTGTTTATTATAAGCTATTTATAACATAATGAATTATTACGAACACAGAAAAAGATATAGAATATTCAATATTTAATATAGCTTTGCTATTCCAGGACATAACATAAAAAAGAACATAACAATTTGAAGATAACTATTAATAGTTAATAGAAAAGATTTCGACCTATCTATTTCTCAAATAATTTATCAAATATATGTATATGTTTATCAATAAAACAATATCTTCATCTTAATTAGTTTAGTATAGTGTATAGTAAGATTTTCCTTTTTCAGTTTTTAATTCAAATAAAATATTTACTTTTTTTTTTTTTTTTTATTTTAATAGAATCCATTTTTTATTAAAAAATTTTATTTTTATTACTAAAAATAAATAAATAAAATTAAAAAAAAAAAGAATCGACCATTCGAGTATTCTAAATTGCATGAAAAATGAGATAGGGGGGCATCTAAAATAGATAGATATTCAGTATATATCTATGTATATTGAATTGCGAATACAGAAATAATAGAATCATTTTTGATTCGACCAATATAGGAGTATCCAATAGAGTAGATAAAAGGAGAATAAATCAAATAGGAGGAAACATCTTTCAATATAGGAATCGGTATTGAATCAATTCAACAGTTCTGGCATAATTTTCATAATTAAAATGAAAAAAAGTATACTAATGAGATCCCAATCTAAAAAAAGGGGGGATATGGCGAAATTGGTAGACGCTACGGACTTAATTGGATTGAGCCTTGGTATGGAAACTTACCAAGTGATAACTTTCAAATTCAGAGAAACCCTGGAATTAATAATGGGCAATCCTGAGCCAAATCCTGTTTTTCGCGAAACCAAAGAAAAGTTCATAAAGCGAGCATAAAGCGAGAAGAAAAAGGATAGGTGCAGAGACTCAATGGAAGCTGTTCTAACAAATGGAGTTGACGACATTTCCTTTCGCATTATATTAGGGAGGGGATCAAAGATAAACATATATATCTATATAATATACATATATGGATATGTACTGAAATATTATTTCAATTGATTAATGAAGACCGAAAATCTCTATTTGTGAATATTTATATCACAAATGAAAAGATGTGAAGCAAATCATTTCCAAGTTGAAGAGAAAGAATTCAATATTTATTGATCAAATCATTCATTCCATCACAGTCTGATAGATCTTTTGAAGAGCTGATTAATCAGACGAGAATAAAGATAGAGTCCCATTCTACATGTCAATATTGACAACAAGTAAATTTATAGTAAGAGGAAAATCCGTCGACTTTAGAAATCGTGAGGGTTCAAGTCCCTCTATCCCCAAAAAGCCTGGTTAACTCTCTAATCTAATTATTTATCCTAAATCCTCTTTTTTAATTCGTTACGTGTCTTATTCAGTCTATTCTTTTACAAATGAATCGGGGTGTAATTTTTCTTTTTCTTATCACAATCAGAAGTATTGGAATATGTAAGAATATAATATATATTATACACGTACAATTTTTTATGATAAACGTTCAAATGAACATCTTATGCTTGAGCAAGGAATCCTCATATGAATGATTAACAATAATACAATACATAATGATTACTACTACGGAAACTAAAAATAAAAATGAAAACAAAAAAGTCTTTTTTTTAGTTTACATAGATAGAGTCATTGACATATACTCAAGTAATCTCTTAAAATGGGGGGCTGGTGCGTCACGTCAAGACAAGAATGGTCGGTCGGGATAGCTCAGCTGGTAGAGCAGAGGACTGAAAATCCTCGTGTCACCAGTTCAAATCTGGTTCCTGGCACACAAATTAGATAAGAACTTGTTAGATGTTCTAATTTGATTTCTTGAATTATTTCATTTCGTCAATGGTGTTAGCCCAGAATCCCTTTTTGACTCTGTACCAGCGATTCTACTAATATTATACTATTCTTAATAGTATTCTTAGTGAATAATACAAAAAAAATAAGATAATACAAGAAGAATTAGTGAACAATAATGAAATAATTCCTTCAGATTGATAGAGATAGGAGACAAAATTGACATGGATATAATAAGTCTTGCTTGGGCTGCTTTAATGGTAGTTTTTACATTTTCCCTTTCCCTCGTAGTTTGGGGAAGAAGTGGACTCTAATAGTATTTCTAATTGAGTTAAGGGATCAAACTGTATCAATTGGTTTTATAATTTAGGTTCTGAAATTTTTTTAACTATTGAATTCAAATATATCTGCATTTCGGAATTCTACTGTATTCTAGTGGTGTAATGTATTCTAGGGATAATATAGAAATAGAATAGAAAATACTCTTTAAATCAAACAAATATTTGAATTCTTCCCATGTTTTTATTTTGAAAGTCAAGGGAATTCAAATAAATTGAATCTTATTCCTTACGAATTGTTCCTAAGATTTTTATATTGCGATGAACTGGCTCTTAGCAAAGTTATATATGGAAAATCGAGAACCGCAGAACCCCCTACTCTATTTTTTTTGTCCCCTCCTTTATTTTTTTCAAAGAGATAAAATAAAGAAAATAGTTCTGTTATTAATTATTAAGCGGATACACAATGTCTTGTCTATAGGAAACAAAATAGACCTAGTAGTTGTCTAAGGCGATATTACACGTAAGATATTGCCGTTGCCTTAGGCGAATACCCATATTACGTGTTTACCTTATCGCTTGTTTTATTTTATTATTTGTATTTTAGGTTCGAAATTAAATTGGATTTATGCTTGATTGAACTCATCTCATATCATGATTCAAACGTTAAAAATAGGTTATGGTTTTTTTTTACCACCAATCTTTTCGAAATACGAAAAAGTTTTTCATAGAACCCCCGTCCCGGATCATCTGTCAACTATTTAATAACAACTCTATTTCATCAATTGCGTCTTCGGAATGCTAAAAAGATTACTTTTTTCTTTTTTTTTTTTTATAATACCGGGATTGGTTTGGTATTGAAAAAAAAAATAAATAAATTTATAAACTCGAAGCGAAAGAATAAGAGGTGTTTTTTGATTATTTCAGTGGAACCAATACAAATCAAATGGATGAAACAAAGAACAAAAAATTGGGACACTATGCTATGTACATTATATATATGGCATATAGACTCTCTATATATGAATATGAGGATATATATTCTAGATTAATCTATATTAAATCTCTATTTTTTTTTTTATATATATATAGAAAGAATAAAATTTGATACACTACAATAATAGAAAGTAAAGTATGGTAGAAAGAAATCAAATCTATTTCTTTCTACCATACTATCAAGGATTTCTTTCATAGAATTCTGCTGATTCTATTCTAGTCCGACCATCCTATTTAAGACTAAGAATTGAAATCCCCTTTTTTTATTCAACCATTGCATTGATAAGAATTAAGAAGTTATAATTAAGTAAAATTAGTCACTTTGACTTACCGTTTTTACATAAATTATAAGTAAAAAGGCAGTAGGAACTAGAATGAACAGTGCAGTAGCAATAAATGCGAGAATATTTACTTCCATAATCTCTATGTTTTATTTATCTTTAATTTCCACTAAATAACTCGGGATTTGATCCCATAAAGATGATAAATCTTTCGTCGGTAAATTCAAAATGACATCTCAATGATATCAAATCGGATCAATATCATGAATAACAATATCTGAACTATCACATCAATACATCGTCGAGAATTGAATAGAATAGTATAACATAGGAAGATCTTTTATCCATACCAAATTCAAAAATCTTCTTTCTTCTTATTTCTGATGCAATCAATAATTCCTTTTCTTTTTTTACAAGTTTTTTTTCTTTCTTCGCCGGAACCTTTACTTACCTCTTAAAAAAAAAAGGGATGGGATCCCCGTAAGGAATGAGATTATGTTTGTTATTTTTATTCCCCTTCACACACGAGAATTGGGGTATTTTTTTGGATTTGTATCTATCGGGACTGACGGGGCTCGAACCCGCAGCTTCCGCCTTGACAGGGCGGTGCTCTGACCAATTGAACTACAATCCCAGGGAAAAAGTGTACAGCATACATATTCTTAGGATTTCCCTTTCTTTTTTCATTTAAAATTCGAATCGTTGTGCTGTAACTGACACAGAGGCGGGACTTTTTTATATATTGAGATCTAAATGGATATGATATGCACTTTAGCGAAACCGACACGGATTACTCGTAATTCGTTTTTGTTATTTCCGAATCGATTTAAAAATAAAAAATATGAATCAATGAAAATAAAAAAGAGTATATTTTTTTTATTTACTTGAATCCTTTCCTTAGACTTTATACTTATATATCCTGATATGAATCTAGATCATTAGCAAGATCCGAATTTGTATTTGTGGAATACGTACGTAATAAAAATATATATATAAATAGCGTTGGGGATGTATCATATTTTGATTCTTCCGTATCAGGGTACATTGGGAATTTCCGGAGAACAGCAAATGGGTTATATCATTTCATGGTGGATCGGCAAATTATGGGGCCGAGCTGGATTTGAACCAGCGTAGACATATTGCCAACGAATTTACAGTCCGTCCCCATTAACCGCTCGGGCATCGACCCAGGAAAAATCAATTTCAGTCTTTATTGATAATCCATGATCAACTTCCTTTCATAGTAACCTACCCCCAGGGGAAGTCGAATCCCCGCCGCCTCCTTGAAAGAGAGATGTCCTGAACCACTAGACGATGGGGGCATACTTGCCCGACCGCCATTCTACTATATTGATAGTATGAATAGTTTTTTGAAATTGTCAATATAAATGATATGATTCGATCAGAAGGATCTTTCAAAATTCCATAGAATTGTTTGATTCATTGTTTTGTTAAGATTCGGTAGGTATATTTCCATTTCACACTAAGGTGGGAAATAAAAAACGATAATCAATCTGGAAATCGGGTAAGAAGGATAGGGATCAACAAGTTATTGAAAATTGTTTTTTTTTTTTTTTCAATAAATAAGAATTTGGTTGAGGGACAGTACAAATTGAATCCATTTATCAATGATTCGATGAAATATTTTAATTTGTGGGTCTATGTATTAATCAAATGAATTTCGTTATGATGAGGACTTCAATTCGAATCGTGCAATAATTCAATTCATTCCATTCATTACATTGATATTTATCCAATCCAATATAACTAAACCATTTTATTAACTATATTCTATATTACTAGGTAAATCCAATTTATTGTTCCTTAATGAGTCGCTATGTGGATAAATCTATGTACATATATTCTAATCTTATCTATATAAGAAGTATATGCAGTAACAAATATATGTACTAGACTCATATTGTCTAGGTCATTATTCAGGACAGTAATTGAATCAAACAAGGCCCTTTTAACTCAGTGGTAGAGTAACGCCATGGTAAGGCGTAAGTCATCGGTTCAAATCCGATAAGGGGCTTTTTTTACTTTTTT
>JAUPTC010004351.1:122500-129864 GCA_030762895.1 Sophora flavescens
CAGCTTTGTGATAATGAAACCAACCAGCAAAAAGCATTAAAGCTGCAAAGACCAATCCACCAATTGCAGTACAATAGAGTTGTAATTCACTAGTTATTCCAGATGCTCGCCAAATCTGAAAAAAACCAGAGGTTATTTGTATTCCTCGGAAACCCCCGCCTACATCACCATTCAATATTTCTTGGCCCACTATTGGCCAAACCACCTGGGCACTAGGTCCAATGTGAGTAGGATCGCTTAGCCATGCTTCATAATTGGAAAAACGAGCACCATGGAAATACATGCCACTCAGCCAAAGAAAGATGATGGAGAGTTGGCCGAAATGGGCACTAAATACTTTTCGGGAAATCTCCTCCAAATCACTAGTATGGCTATCGAAATCATGAGCATCAGCATGTAGGTTCCAGATCCAAGTAGTAGTATCAGGTCCCTTAGCTATTGTTCTTGAGAAATGACCGGGTTTTGCCCATTCCTCGAAAGAAGTTTTTATGGGATCCCTATCTACCAAAATTTTGACTTCTGGTTCCGGCGAACGAATAATCATTGAGTCCTCCTCTTTCCGGACAACACATACAAAGAGACCCGCCAACATAAAACATAATTAGTGAACTTATGAGAGATGTTTATATTGAGTTTCTTTCTCTTCTATCTCCCATCTATCTATACTATATTTTCTTTAATCTATTTTCTTTAGTTATTCACTAGAACAATTATGATCTGGAAGTCAATCCGGGGCAAGTGTTCAGATCTATTATGACATAGCAATGAGGCGCTCAGCGGACCCTTTTAATCTTCTAAAACCTTTTCTGGACTTTGAATTGAAGTTAAAGAATTTTTTTGTGCAACCTAGCGTAGTCAGATTTTAATTAGAAGTTCCTATTCCTAGATTTAGATAGAACTTCTTTCACTTTCTGTCTTACATAGAAGATATTATTATGTACTCTATTTCAAATCACGTGAGCGGTCATTAGTATTACTAGGGGACCAAGCGATATTTCTATTTAGTTTTTCGAAAGTCTCTTTTAGTTTGAATAGCAGAAAAAAGAGAATTTTCGACTGTATCCACGTATCGTTTATCTATACGAAATACCAGACGAAATAGAATGATTTTAGAAGGGATATAATGAAATGCTTTGATTGGTTGTTCCTATAGAAACGATCTGTTTTATTTGACTGATGGGGACAACAAACAATAAATTATAACAAATAAAAAATTAAATATATATAGATAAAAAAAAAAAAAACAGAGTGTTCTTATTCAAAACGCCCTGTGATCTTCAACCAATTCTGTGCTTCAATATAATTACCAGGGGTAAGGGCTATAGCTTGTTTCCAATATTCAGCGGCTTGATCAAACCAAGCCTCCGCAATTTCAGAATCTCCCTGTCGAATGGCCTGTTCTCCGCGGTCGGAATAGGTGAGTAAATTCCTTCCCTTAGAACCGTACTTGAGAGTTTCCTGCCTCATACGGCTCAGTAGTCAATTATTTTGGTATTCCATTTTTTTTTTTTCTGGAGTTAACCAAAAGAAAAGAGGTGAATTACATGAGTTTCAAACTTGAATTTTGATTCATATTACTAAAGAATTTGATTCCCTTTTTATAGTTTTATCTTTTCTCCTACCTTCCGAAGAATAAAGCATCGGCATTAACACTCTGATTATAATTTTCTGAAAGGTAACTATCTCGATTTCATATATCATATATGAAAGTATATGATATATCAATTTCTATAGAATCTTTGATAAAGTTTTTTCTTTCTTATGAAGAAAAGACTTACTATCTTGGGGATCTGATACTACACCGCTGCTCAAAACCCTAGGGGATCCACTTTATTACATAAGTGGATTCCTAACTTTTCTCTCATGATATAAGTAAGCAGTTCTTATTGTATCGGTCCAAAACCTCGCTAATGGATCTTTACGGTGCTTCTTCTATCAATTAAATCTTTTATCCATAGAAAAAAAAAGTATCTAGGCATATCTATTTCTTCATATTTCGAATTCTTATGAAGTTTTTTTTGCTACAGCTGATAAAAATCGTTGTTTTGGACGATATATATGTAGAAAGCCTATTTTTTTTTTTTTAGTATTTCTTAGCGGATTTGCTCGTTCTTTTCTTTTTTATTTCTATAGTGGAGATAGTCGCACGTAATGACAGATCACGGCCATATTATTAAAAGCTTGAGGTAAGAAGGGGTTTCGTTCGAGTGCCCGAAAATAATATTCCAAAGCTTTCGTATGTTCTCCGTTACTTGTGTGGATAAGGCCTATGTTATAAAGTATATAACTTCGATCATAGGGATCAATTTCCAGTCGCATAGCCTCATAATAATTCTTTAAAGCTTCCGCATAATTTCCTTCCGATTGAGCCGACATCCGTTACGGTCGTCATTCAGTTCAAAGAATCTCCGTTCCAGAACCGTACATGAGATTGTCACCTCATACGGCTCCTCGTTTATGTGTATAATGAAATGAGAAAATTTAAATACATAGAATCAAAAAAGATTGCAGTATTCTCATTATCAACTGAGCAGGGCTAGTGTTTTTACAAGAAATCTCTAGCCAACCTTCCTGTAAAAGATCTTTTCTTAACATCAATTATGTTGGTACTGGATAAAAAAATAAGGTAACTCCAACAATTTCTTTGTCCTCAACGCCGCTTAATTTCCCGGAATTAGTCACTTCAACAGTCTTCGATGGTTATATGGGTATCCAAAATACGAACGAGATGGATGTTTGTTGTCCCAACCATTCTTGTTAGTCCCGATCCCGAAAGGGAAGGAAGGATATTTTTTTACAAAGTTTTCTTTCGTGTTGTTGATTTCTAAGCGTAGTGCTTCTTCCCCCTGGCCGCCGCCTATTGGTACTAGTGAAGTAGGGTTGACCTAACTACTCCATTAGGTATAGGTCTAACCTTTCGCTTAATACTATAAAAAACCTAAAATTGAAGCATATGAGGCTGCATTAATCGGGGATACACGACAGAAGGAATTAATCAATCGTTTTATTTACAAATTTCACCTTCAGCAAGCGTCGGTTTTTTCAATTTTTTTTCTTTCTCTCCGAAGAATGTGTATTTTTCCTAAGACTGGGATCGGTAAATGTAAAAAAAAAAAAAAAATAATCAAATCGCACCATCTCTGTAATAAGTGAATGCCTCTTTTTCTCCTGAAGTTGTCGGAATTATTCGTAATAAGATATTGGCTACAATTGAAAAGGTCTTATCAATAAAATTTCCATTTATCCGAGATCTAGGCATAGGCAGTAATCCATTCTATAATTTATTTATCGCGCGAGAAAAGAAAATAATCCCACAAACAAAGGAATTGTAAATACCGTACGAAATAACGTAAAAACAGACTCATTAATAAAATTTGTTTATCCTACGGCCTCGAAGAAGGTTTTTTTGATAAAAACTTTTTATTTCTATTTTTATAGTTCGAATTGATTGCATGCCCCTATTCCCCAAAATGGAATATGAATTACTCACTATTCACCCGGTTTCTGGGCCATAATCATTATGCAGGAGGGAGAGATGGCCGAGTGGTTCAAGGCGTAGCATTGGAACTGCTATGTAGGCTTTTTGTTTACCGAGGGTTCGAATCCCTCTCTTTCCGTTGATGATTTGGTATTTTTTTTTGAACTTTTGGAGTTTCTTTTGTTTGTTTTTTCTTTAGTTTGATTTTTTTTACTTCCTCTATTTACTAGTTAAAAATGTCAAATAGATAAAATCCTAAAAATATTTCAAAATCCAGCCCAGCAAGAAAAACAAAACACAGAAAACCAAAAATATTTTTTATTCTTCACGTCCTGGATTACGTCCTGGATCGTTAGATAGGAATCCGAAGATGAAAAGAGAAACAAAGAATATAACTACCGTATAAACAAATAGTTTTAGAGTAAGCATTACAAAATCTCCAAGATAATTAAAAAAAAAAACGACATAGAAAGAGAATAGATTCTCTTATATTATACATTATGTTTCTTTTGATACTAAGTTTCTAAGAAATGAAGTGTTTTTGAGGAAATAGAAAAAAAAGTCGGAAATTTATTTGTACTAAGAGTCGATCCCTTTATTACCAAAAATTTTCTTTCAAATCCACAATCTTAGTTAGGTATTGGTGGTGGACTCAAATCTAATAATAGGTAATAGGATTGGGATTTCTCAATGGAAAAAAACGTAAGAATCGGGAAATGATGAGATGGCTCAGATTTTTTTTGTCTATCCAAAAATGTCACTATTTGAATCAAGGATTCACATCGTAAGACTTATCTGAACTTATAAATTAATTGTTAAAAAAAAATGTGCGAATTCTTGTTTTCTAATAAAAATTAAATAATAATAAATTCAATTCTGAATTTTTAAAGGACATTATGCAAATTATAGATCTCATCGAAAACTTACAGCAGCTTGCCAAACAAAAGCTAAGAGAAAAAAGAGTAGAGGTATTACTGGCATAATATCTACAATTGGATTTAAAAAAGCGTAGGCTTCGGGTAATTTCGCCAAGAAAAAACTACTTGAATAAAGGGTAGAGTTAATACAAATACAGACCAAACTAAAGATATTAAGCATAACAAACATTTTGTTCTTTAAGAAAATTAATTGTATTTTTGCTTTTTTTTTTTTATTTGTATTAGATATGTATAATTTTATTTTGATTAAAATTTTTAATCAATTCTATAGTCTAAAAATTCTAAATATAGATATTAATTAATAGTAATAATTATAAATTAGCAATACTAAAAAAAATGAATCAAATAAGGCCAGACCCCCCCAATCCTTCTTTGATTTGAACTTATCCAGTTCAAAATCTTTTCATTCTGAAAAAAAAAATAGAAGAAATCAAATCATACTTTCATACAATATCTTAATTGAATTCTATGTAATGATCAATAATTTCAGTTTAATTAAACTTCTACATCTGCGCATATTAAAATCCTAGCAAGAATTTTTTATTCCATTTCTACAGATATTTTGGGAATTGACGAACAGCCAATACTAATCATAGTGTTTATTAGTGTCGAATCGAAAATGGGGCGTGGCCAAGCGGTAAGGCAACGGGTTTTGGTCCCGCTATTCGGAGGTTCGAATCCTTCCGTCCCAGAACATAATATCCAGTCATGATGGATATTTTATTTGTTTGAATACAAATTGTATATCAGAATAAAAAAACTTTTTTTTTTGTTTTTATTGTAATCACTGTGGATAATAATTGCATAAAAAAAAATAGATTTTATTAATATTAATAAAATCTATTTTTTTTTTTTCTAATATTTTTTTGTATTGTATCTTTTTGAAAAGAAATTTATTTTGACTATTTTATTTTATAAACTATCCAAATCGATCCAAATAGAATAGAAAATCTTTTATTCATACAATATCGAATTAATTTGAATTTTTTTGAGACTCCTTCACTTTAGAAATTGTCCATTCATATAGAAGGAAAACCTAGAAAGAAGTAAAAAGGATAGATTATTATGTATATAGATTATTATGTATAGATTGAATCAATGACTATTCACGATTTCATATAATTGATAATTGATTGAATCAATTACATACATACCGGATCCAAACTAAAGGAATGTTATGGTAAAACTGCGTTTAAAACGATGTGGTAAAAAGCAACGTGCGACTTGAAAGACATGATTAGATTAGCTGTGGATTCTTAATCCGCTATTTTTTCTAGTATATAGAAATCGGGGTGCTCCTGGCTCGACATCGTTTGTTCTGTTCCACTAGAACTCGTTGTTTGGGGGACGGAAGGGGATTGACGATGTAAATAGTACAGGAGCTCGAGTTTATTCATTTATCAGGGGCAAGTATCTAAGGTTAGTGAAGATTAATAAGTTAGAACAACTTCGTAAGTCTATTTTTGAGAGAGAAATCGAAAGGATCCAATTCGAGCAAGGTTCAAAAAAAGTCAAATTTGTTGGAATTGGTAAAACTAGTTCGATCAAAAGTGTATCCGCGGGAATCCATCTTCTATTTGTATAATTCTTTGAGATTGAGATGAGAAAAAGAAATAAAATGGTATGTTGCTGTCATTTTTGAAACGATTATAGATCCCCGAAGTAATGTCTAAACCCAATGATTGAAGGAAAAGCTAAAAGATCCTGGAACAAGTAAATACCGTTTAAAAATTGTCTCAACAATTCGATTAATTAGAATGAAGAAAAAACAGATTCTTATAGATTCTAAAGAGGACAGGCAAGAAAGGGGGGTAGAGGCCGCTCAATAAATGAAATACTTAAGCTAAGGGTTTTGTTTTTTTTTGAGTTATTTGAAAGTTATTCAATTTGAGTTATGAGGTTGTGAATCCGAGGAGTTCTTTTTTTTTTCAGAAAGAAAAAGAATAAAAAAAAATACTTAAATCATAGTCTAATTGATTTGATGATTTTTTTTTGATATATTTAACATCATATAATTTTATACATAGACACTAGTTATTTTGAATTTTCTCGAGCCGTACGAGGAAAACTTCTTATACGTTTATAGGGGGGAAATTGTTGTTGTATTATATATAATGAGCCGTTTATCGAATCGTTGCGAATTGATGTTCGATCCGAAGAGAGAGAGAAGAGATCTTTGGAAAGTGGGTTTTTAGATCCAATTAAAAGAATTAAACTCATTTTTAATATTCCCGTTATTATATATTTCCTTATTAGGGCGCTCAACCTACAGGAACGGTTCAGATATTTCAAAAGGCAGGTGTTTTTTATGGAACTTTCCCTAATCAACAAACGAAATTCAATTAATGAAATAAAAAAGGGTGTGGTTACTGTATTATAGATTTATAGAATTCTTCTCTCTTTATACCCCCCGTTCTCTTGTTCTATTGATACCTAAATTTGGATTTCTTTTCTTATTGTTGCCATAGAATGCGGTTTCTATAGCTACAAAAATTGATTTTTATCGATCTTCAAAATGAACATAACTCCCGAATGCAGTGATTTTTTAGTAAATAAAACGAGATAAAAATATTTTAAATAGAATATTTATATGGTATGATTTTTTCATCGAATGACTATTCATCTATTGTATTTTTCATGAAAATATAGGAAAAAGGCTCTATGGAAAATGGTGGTTCAATTCTATGTTGTTTAATAGGAAATTAGAATACAGTGTGCGGGTTAAATAAATCAATGGATGGTTTCGGTCTCATTGAAACACCAGGCGGTGGGCGGAAGACCAAATTTTACGGATATGGATAAAAACATTCATAGTTAGAATCACTGTTATTAATTCGTTATAAACCGTATCTTGATTATTTTGTCGGTGTCAGGAACAGCCTAATTTCCTATCTGATAAAGTTAGGAGATATTAAACTGAACAATTATTCATATATTTTGATAGTGAG
>JAUPTC010004352.1:0-5000 GCA_030762895.1 Sophora flavescens
GGTTCAAGTGTGGATGATGGGCATGGTTTAGAGGTGGGTGTGAGGAGAAAACATGTGGTTCAGTGAGATAAAAGAACCATGGTTGAGTTTATTTGATCAAGGTTAAGTTAGAAAATAATATAATAACTTAGTCATAGTTAATAGTAACCTAACTAGGGTTTATTTGTAATCATGGTTAATAAAATATGTGGTCATAAATTTGAAGAGACGTGGCTGCCTCTTACACCACATATTATGGAGAAGATATTTTGTGTTGCAAATCATGGTTAATTAACCTTGGTTTTCTATGTGTTCTTGAGAAGTTTAGAGAGAAAGATAAAGAATGATGAAGATTTAGAGCAGTTTCGGTAATTTAGACATATCGTTCACTATACTTGTCCGTTTTTGATGATCTTTATGTCGTTGGAAATAAGAGAGAAAGATAAACAACTTTCATTTTGAAAGTTTTCCGAGATTCAGAGTAGAAATTGGTCAGAATTTAGTTGCAGTTTCGGGTGATTGATGAGAGAAAATGGTTTTACCTATGACTCATCCACTTAACATAATTGCTCATTTATGGCTAGGAAAAGTGATGTCCAAATGCTTGGAATGGAGGAAGGAGCCGTGGGTTTTGGGGTTGGATTTGGTCAAAATTCTCAATGGCATTAGCTTGTAATTGTCATAAAAAGACAAGGGTAAAATGGTCATTTCCTAGCAAAAATTCCCTTTGCCATAAATGCGTCATTATGGCCATTATGACTCGGATAAGCTCGTCATAAATGCTCTTCAAGTTGGTCAAATCCATCATCTCAGCTCCGTTGCCGACTCCGGGTTTCATCTAGCGCAGGCTTTTCCTAGAGATATCTCGACGTATATGCCCCCAACAAATATAATATTTTAATTTTTTTAGCAAAATTTTTAAAACTTCTAGTATCATAGTAAATACGATAAAAACATTTTTCATCTCGTTCACGAATTAAAATTAGGTCTTCTGAGCAGTAAACTTTTACTGTCAGTGAAAACACAGAAAACGGCAGACCGGTTTCCGTCTGAATTTTTAACCAAAAACTTCCCCGTAACCTTATGAAAATAAGTATAACAAGGAAATGACCTTGGTTTATCCAAAATCATTTAGTAAGTCTCGGATAAAAATATATATTTATATATTTATTACCGATATTATAAAGCAGCGAAAATCGGGGTGTTACATACTCAAGTAATCTCTTAAAATGGGGGGCTGGTGCGTCATGTCAAGACAAGAATGGTCGGTCGGGATAGCTCAGCTGGTAGAGCAGAGGACTGAAAATCCTCGTGTCACCAGTTCAAATCTGGTTCCTGGCACACAAATTAGATAAGAACTTGTTAGATGTTCTAATTTGATTTCTTGAATTATTTCATTTCGTCAATGGTGTTAGCCCAGAATCCCTTTTTGACTCTGTACCAGCGATTCTACTAATATTATACTATTCTTAATAGTATTCTTAGTGAATAATACAAAAAAATAAGATAATACAAGAAGAATTAGTGAACAACAATGAAATAATTCCTTCAGATTGATAGAGATAGGAGACAAAATTGACATGGATATAATAAGTCTTGCTTGGGCTGCTTTAATGGTAGTTTTTACATTTTCCATTTCCCTCGTAGTTTGGGGAAGAAGTGGACTCTAATAGTATTTCTAATTGAGTTAAGGGGTCAAACTGTATCAATTGGTTTTATAATTTAGGTTCTGAAATTTTTTTAACTATTGAATTCAAATATATCTGCATTTAGGAATTCTATTGTATTCTAGTGGTGTAATGTATTCTAGGGATAATATAGAAATAGAATAGAAAATACTCTTTAAATCAAACAAATATTTGAATTCTTCCCATGTTTTTATTTTGAAAGTTAAGGGAATTCAAATAAATTGAATCTTATTCCTTACGAATTGTTCCTAAGATTTTTATATTGCGATGAACCGGCTCTTAGCAAAGTTATATATGGAAAATCGAGAACCGCAGACCCCCCTACTCTATTTTTTTTGTCCCCTCCTTTTTTTTCAAAGAGATAAAATAAAGAAAATAGTTCTGTTATTAATTATTAAGCGGATACACAATGTATTGTCTATAGGAAACAAAATAGACATAGTAGTTGTATAAGGCGATATTACACGTAAGATATTGCCGTTGCCTTAGGCGAATACCCATATTACGTGTTTACCTTATCGCTTGTTTTATTTTATTATTTGTATTTTAGGTTCGAAATTAAATTGGATTTATGATTGATTGAACTCATCTCATATCATGATTCAAACGTTAAAAATAGGTTATGGTTTTTTTTTACAACCAATCTTTTCGAAATACGAAAAAGTTTTTCATAGAACCCCCGTCCCGGATCATCTGTCAACTATTTAATAACAACTCTATTTCATCAATTGCATCTTTGGAATGCTAAAAAGATTACTTTCTTCTTTTTTTTATAATACCGGGATTGGTTTGGTATTGAAAAAAAAATTATAAACTCGAAGCGAAAGAATAAGGGGTGTTTTTTGATTATTTCAGTGGAACCAATAAAAATCAAATGGATGGAACAAAGAACAAAAAATTGGGACACTATGCTATGTACATTATATATATGGCATATAGACTCTCTATATATGAATATGAGGATAATTCCTTTCCTTTTTCACAAGTTTTTTTTTCTTTCTTCGCCGGAACCTTTACTTACCTCTTAAAAAAAAGGGGGATGGGATCCCCGTAAGGAATGAGATTATGTTTGTTATTTTTATTCCCCTTCACACACGAGAATTGGGGTATTTTTTTGGATTTGTATCTATCGGGACTGACGAGGCTCGAACCCGCAGCTTCCGCCTCGACAGGGCGGTGCTCTGACCAATTGAACTACAATCCTAGGGAAAAAGTGTACAGCATACATATTCTTAGGATTTCCCTTTCTTTTTTCATTTAAAATTCGAATCCTTGTGTCAGAATCGACACAGAGGCGGGACTTTTTTATATATTGAGATCTAAATGGATATGATATGCACTTTAGCGAAACCGACATGGATTACTCGTAATTCGTTTTTGTTATTTCCGAATCGATTTAAAAATAAAAAATATGAATCAATGAAAATAAAAAAGAGTCTTTTTTTTATTTACTTGAATCCTTTCCTTAGACTTTATACTTATATATCCTGATATGAATCTAGATCATTAGCAAGATCCGAATTTGTATTTGTGGAATACGTACGTAATAAAAAAAATTATAAACAGCGCTGGGGATGTATCATATTTTGATTCTTCCGTATCAGGGTACATTGGGAATTTTCGGAGAATAGCAAATGGGTTATATCATTTCATGGTGGATTGTCAAATTATGGGGCCGAACTGGATTTGAACCAGCGTATACATATTACCAACGAATTTTCAGTCCGTCCCCATTAACCGCTCAGGCATCGACCCAGGAAAAATCAATTTCAGTCTTTATTGATAATCCATGATCAACTTCCTTTCATAGTAACCTACCCCCAGGGGA
The DNA here is from genome assembly GCA_030762895.1 of Sophora flavescens. Lineage (NCBI taxonomy): Eukaryota > Viridiplantae > Streptophyta > Magnoliopsida > Fabales > Fabaceae > Sophora > Sophora flavescens. The sequence goes on from JAUPTC010004352.1 coordinate 3,496, forward strand.
AGTCGAATCCCCGCTGCCTCCTTGAAAGAGAGATGTCCTGAACCATTAGACGATGGGGGCATACTTGCCCGACCGCCATTCTACTATAATGATAGTATGAAAAGTTTTTTGAAATTGTCAATATAAATGATATGATTCGATCAGAAGGATCTTTCAAAATTCCATAGAATTGTTTGATTCATTGTTTTGTTAAGATTCGGTAGGTATATTTCGATTTCACACTAAGGTGGGAAATAAAAAATGATAATCAATCTGGAAATCGGGTAAGAAGGATAGGGATCAACAAGTTATTGAAAATTGTTTTTTTTTTCAATAAATAAGAATTTGGTTGAGGGACAGTACAAATTGAATCCATTTATCAATGATTCGATGAAATATTTTAATTTGTGGGTCTATGTCTATGTATTAATCAAATGAATTTCGTTATGATGAGGACTTCAACTCGAATCGTGCAATAATTCAATTCATTCCATTCATTACATTGATATTTATCCAATCCAATATAACTAAACCATTTTATTAACTATATTATATATTACTAGGTAAATCCAATTTATTGTTCCTTAATGAGTCGCTATGTGGATAAATCTATGTACATATATTATAATCTTATCTATATAAGAAGTATATGCAGTAACAAATATATGTACTAGACTCATATTGTGTAGGTCATTATTCAGGACAGTAATTGAATCAAACAAGGCCCTTTTAACTCAGTGGTAGAGTAACGCCATGGTAAGGCGTAAGTCATCGGTTCAAATCCGATAAGGGGCTTTTTTTACTTTTTTTTGATAAAACTCCAGCAGTAGTATTCCTATTTGAAGGAAGAATAGAGATATTGTTGATATTTGTAATAAAAAAACTTAGGAATCGGAAAATATCATTTGCAAATGGAATTATGAATTCGAATAAGTTATCGTTATCATTCTAATGAGTTCGAATATAGTAAAGTAATTCTGGTTAGAAAGTGGAGCGTTTTTATTATTATATTACTTAATTAATATTATATTTGATAATAAATAATGATATCTCCCTTAATTGCCAAATATTTCGATTTTTTCGATTATTCCAATAAAAAAATTGAAAAGATTATAAAATCAAAAGTAAGTGGACCCAACCCATTGAATCATAACTCTATCCACTATTCTGATAGTCAAATTCGATAGAGATGAGATTCGAGCAGTGGATCTTTTTTTTAATACTTCTTTAGTTTGGACTCCGTAAAAATCTGTCGATATTTCCGATTAAATCGTCTTGTCTTGTTCCTAGAGGTTCTACAGGAATAAATTGCTATTCCCCACTCCACACGGGGGGGCTTATTCCAAGTTCCAACATACAAGTCATTTTTATTTTAAATATCGTTTATTTCTGAACACAAGAAAATAAAAAAAGATCAATTTACATTTCTATTTTTTATTTCTATAAGATAAGATATATTTATAGAAAAATAAATCCATCAAATCATGGCTTCGCATATCATAGCAAATATCTTCTTTTCATATCGA
>JAUPTC010004352.1:10000-75000 GCA_030762895.1 Sophora flavescens
CGTCCTAAAAGTTATTCCTGAGGAAAACTCACGTGATCATTCCACAATCAAATACTTCATCAAACAACCAGATCCAAGTCTCTGAGGGACTTAGGAAGACTCCTCTGCACCATCTGTACTAAAGTACCCAGGCTACGATAGCGAACCAGAAGAAACCTGATATATCTGTAAAGGTGAGATACCGACAAATGGATATATCACACAACAACCATATACATGATAAATACATCACATAATCATATAAGCAGTTAAATCATGCATATACATAACATAACAGTGTTATATCAAAGGGTCTCAAACCCGCACAGTCAAACTTTGAAAATATGCATGGCACTTCAATATCAGGCTCTAACTTAATCTCATGAGATATCAACACCGTTTTCCACTAGAGAAGAATTAGAGTTGGTCAATCTCTAGCCCACCGGGCAGTTGCCTCCATACCCTCATGCATTTAAGGTCTCAGGACGAGCAACGTCACATGTGCCTCTGAACTCAGTTTACATGGACAGACTCCCAGATACCACCTTGTATCTGATATGTAAGAAAGGCACGTATGCCTGGGGAAATGAACATGAGAGAATATTTTATTTAGAAGGTTTTCTTTGTGTTCATTCTTTTTTGCTGTCGCACCTCAAAGCTAACGACTTAATAATCATTTCCCCATCACTTGAAAACTTAGGAACATAGGACACCCAGTCCGAATGCTCAATCACAACAACCGAGACCGATGCACCAGTCCTAGGCTTGTGGTCGTAGAAAACAATATTCACCTTTAACAACGTCCATCACAACGTGGTTAGGACACACAGTCCACAACAACGTGATTAGGACACACAGTCCACAACGTGATTAGGACACACAGTCCACAACAATGTGATTAGGACACACAGTCCACAACAATGAAATCATAATGCACTATCCTCGATTTCGAGAATTGGACCCTCAGTCCAGAACATCATGAATAGGACCCCTGGCCCCGAATTAACATTGATCCAAGATCACGTGTGTATAACTGAATACTAGAGGAGACGTCTCGCGTACTAGATTCTCTTTCTTAAGTACTTATTTTTTGTTCAGTGAAAATCAAATTCAAAACGGAATCCTCGATAACCTATCCAGGCTATCGGAAAGTTTCTAAAACATTTAGGAGAAAACCTTTTCTTTGAAAATCTTTTATAAAGCATCTTTGAAATACTTTTGTCTTTGAAAATCCCCAATAGGATATTGCCAAATAATCTTGAAAGTTTTCACTTGAAGACACATAGTTCGAAAATGATTTTTCTCTTGTACAAAACTTTTGATCATAAAAGGTGGTTTCCTTCAACTTAAAATCACTTCAACATTTTTCTAAAAACAAAGATCTTATAATCCTGAAGGAAGCACTTTAAATAAGGAACTTTTATAAGTGAACCCAAAACTTTCAAAGTTCTATTCAAGGCTTATTAAGGCTTTTAATCCTTATAGTCATTGGGCACAGAGTCAAGTCCGGCTTCTCAAACCTCAATCAACAGTAATATATTCACAACAATAATAATATCACACTTAATGACAGTTAATCACAAATATATAATTCATAACACTTTAAAGCAAGAAATGTTCAACTTCAACTAATAACCACAACAGTTCAAGTAAACAAGCTATTCAAGTATTGGCTCAACATCACAATAATATTCACAACACTCAATTATACACATACACACATGCATATAGTTATCGAATATCCCTAGGTAAACTCCCCTTACCTTTGAAGACAAGTAAAGGATCCTCGTCTTAGTGCTCGCGTTAGCTCATATCTACTCCATCAAGCAAGCATAGCCGTGTTCAGCATCACAGAAACACAAACCAAGCATGATAACAACAAACAAATTCACCAATTCAATTTTTCATCCTCAAAACATATAACCAAAAGAAACCATACATTTAATTCAATAAATAAAATTGATTTCTCAATAATATCGATTTGGGTAAAAAGGATCCATAATTAAAATTGGGGAACATTTGATTTGGTTTGAGAAACATGAAATTGAACTTAGAAATCTCAAATTAAAGGTCCTAATTTGAATAAAACATAGTTAATTTTATAGAAACACAATTGATTTCAATAAAATCAAATTGGGGTTTAGGGTTCCTAATCACAATTTGGGGAAAACTCATTTGATCAAAGGATAACAAAAATTAGTTTAATAAAACACTAATTTATAGTCCCAATTGCATAAAAACATAGTTTAATTTCATATTACAACTTGAAATCAAGGAGCTAGGGTTAGGGTTTCAAAATCAGATTTGGGGATTTTCAATCTAGAAGAGATTAGAGGGTAAAACACTTACCCAAGATGAAGGAATAAGAGACAAGGTGGTGACTGTGACGGCAGCCATGGCGGAGGACGGCGGTTCATGGTTGAGCGCATCTTTCGCGCGACGGAGCTCAAGGTAGCATAAGACCAGGCGCGGTGGTCGTCCTCCCCTGCGTCGACCGGCGACGGCAACGAGCGGCTCCCCTGTAACATCATCGAACGGCAGAGCAAACGACCGGAACACGTGTGGGTTGCACAACTGTCTTCTCCCTCGTACTGGTGAGAAGCGACCGGATCTACTCTTTGAGGTGGTGGTTGCACAGCTTATAGAGGCGGCACGCGGCTGATGGGTGGCGGCGCGAACCAGACAGGAAGGAAGAGGGAGGAGCTGAGTTTGGAGGGAGGAAGAAGAAGTGGGGAAGAATAAGAAGAGAGAAAGAAGGAGAAATAAGAACAAAAAGAAAGAAAAGAAAAGAGAGGGGGCGTGGGTTTTACGGGTCTGATAGTAGAAGTAGGAGAGAGAAATTTGGTTTTTTGTATTAGTGGGTACAAAATGAGTGATAAATGTTAAGCCTAAAATAAACATGTTTTTACTTTTTGGAATCTAAAAATAAAGGTTGATAAATATATAATTTCGAAATTCAAATTAGAGTAAAGATTAATAGTTGAACTGATCAACTAAGAAAATACTCTGTCCAAAATTTAATCTCCGATAAATGTCAAACCAGTTTATTTTCAACTCTAATATTAAATAGAATGAAAATATGAAAATACTTTTCTCTTAATTATATTATTTAAAACATTTTTTTGTACCGGTAATGATAGTGACAATAACGTAAGGTATTGTCCAGTAAACATGCATTCACTGAAATAAGTCAGTGCTAATGCACCTAATAAAATAATTTGAAGAGGGTAATTTAATTACTCAAACTAAACCACATAACAAAATAAACATAAACATCCAAATAAAATAATTAATCATATGTGTAAAAACTAGGGTGTTACTGATGCGTGTTTTAAGAATAAAGGCAAGTGCACCTTGTCGCAAACAAGTAATACGGTGGTAAGACCGGTTATCGTATCCACAGGGATCGGTTGTCAATTACCACTTCACAAACTCAACAACTATCTTGACTAAGCTATGGTATGAAAGATCAAAACATAAAACAAACAAAAGCAGTAAAATATTTTTGGTCTTTTCTTTTGGGTATTTTATCAAACACTTGGAGAGCAACAGAAATGCGGTTAAGGTTGTCAGGGTTAGACTACACTAATCCTCCCTTAATTGCAATGAAATGGCTTCTAACACAAGTCCTAATTCAATAATGACAATCAAGCCTTTTCTAAAATACTCAAGCCTAATGTCTTAGGTGCAATGAGCCTAAAACCCGAAATTAAACCCTAATGTCTTAGGTGGATTAACGTGAGATTTTGCATTAAGTCAAGACTTATAAGACTACAAGCAGCCAACACCTATGTCTAGATTCTTGAACTACTTGGCATATGATTCATGAGCATGCCTTAACATCAATCTGTCAATTGTCTATCAAAGCAACATATCATTCCTATGGGTAGCTAAGCCAAGGAAAGCATTAAGCACAGAATCACATACTCATAAAGAAATAGAGACTTGCATTAAAACAACCAAATCAAATACAAACAAGTTCAGAAAAGCTACATCTAACCCCAACAATAGGGATTTAACTACTCATGAAAAATGAGAATACAAAAGAGAAGGAGAGAAGAGATGAAGAACACTCATAGAAGAATCCTCCAATCTTCTTCCATTCCCAGAGCAAGGAAAACATCCCCTACTAGGGTTGGAACCCTATTCCAGCCGCAGCCTCCAAGTCCCCTCTCCAAGAGCTCTTCAAAAACCTTTTCCAATCTGCCCTAAAACAGCAACTTATACCAATCAGTTCTGCGCACGTTCGCGAGGCGAGACATGTCTCGCGAGGCGAATGTTAAAATCTGTTGTTTCTGAGAAATGGACTATCGCGACGCGAGAGTGGATTCGCGAAGCGAGAACGAAAGGTTCTTCTCAATTACGCCCGGGAGGAGCATCAGGGCCTGGGCGTGATGGCTTCTGGTTTCCAGACTCACGAGGCGAAACAAGGTTCGCGAGGCGAACCTGAAAGGCTTGCATTTTCTGGCACAGTCAGCTTTCAGGGTCGCGAGGTGAATCCAGTCTCGCGGGGCGAATCTCCAGAGTTCTGCTTGGCTCAATTTCTTCTCTTTTCAGGCTCTGTTTCATCCAAGCTCCATCAAGGCTAATTCTGGGCATTTTTCCTTGAATTCCTGCAAAACAACACCAAGAAACCGCTTCACCCGTTCCAAGGGAAAATCTAACTAAAATCAAATAAAGAATGCCTAATCTATATGAAAAATGCATGCAAAAATATACAAAAAACATGATATAAAATCACACTATCAAATCACCCCAAGATTATTCAATTGCTTGTCCTCAAGCAATCACTAAGGCCAGAAGAATAAACAGAACATGGATAGTGAACCAAGAACCCGAGCATATAATTCAAGTAATAGGCATTTCAAACAATTCAGCAAGAGACAATCAATTCAAGTCCAATTAGAGGCTTAGGTTCTCTAAATTCATATTCTCACTGATTCGGGCACTCTTTCTCACTTGAAGCTCACCCCAAGCTTATTCTTTTGCTTGGCTCTCTTTCTCACCTCACTCAAGTGTTTAGGGGTATGTGACAATTCGCTCCATTTTCCTCAAGGAATGAATTCTACCATTGGCTTGACTATCAACCAAATCTCTACTTTATTAATGAAAACAATTAAGAATCAAGAGGTCTTTACTTTGGCTGTAACGTGGCCATGGGATTAATCGTTAGGTGGGGAAATCAAGAAAAGGACATTTCAAAAGGCTACCCAAAACATTAAGCATTGCAAATCATGACACCTTCTAAAATACCTTCTTGGGTTTTCGATTTATTTTTCCACCTTTCTTTTCTTTCTTTTTCTTTTTATTTCTCATTTCTTTTTGTCATCCCCTTCTCTATATATTTTATTTTTTTTTCTTTTGTTTTTCTTTTATTTGGAGAAGGGAAAATTTTCAGCTCAAGAGAATTTTTTTTTTTCTGATTCTTTCATCCCATACTTTCTTCAACTACCCTTTTACCCTTTTGTAATACTTTAGAAGGTATCCTACCAAACATCATTCAACAATATATTTCAAGGTACCAAGAAAAGTATTTCTATTCTTTCAGGCTCAAAATTGGGCAACTAAGGGGTAGCATTTAGTCATTCAAAGCTCAGAAGGCCAGAAAAATACCTAGTGCCTCAATCATTTTCAAAAATGTTTTCAAAAATTTTCAAGCTTCAAAACGGTTTCAAGTCAAGTTCTAGAGAAATACAATCCAAGAGGAATAACACTCTAACACAAAGAATGGGGTAAAATTTTGTGAGTACCCCTTTGTCTCAAAATCTCACATTTTAATAGTTCAAGAATCAATGAAAAACACAAATCTATAGAACCATCTGCTAATTATCAACTATCACATATTATCTCAAGCATTTTCATTTGCAGCCATATCACAAGAATAACAAATTGGGTTCAACAATTCACTATCTCAATTTAATTGGCACTCAGTTCTCACAATTGGATGCAAGATCTAAACAAGGGCAATCTAATTGTATGATCATGCAAAGCTATGTCTATATGAATGCAACATGCAAAAGAATGCAAAAATTTAAAAAAATTTACACAAAAATACCCCTACCCCAAGCTTAAAAACTTACATTGTCCCCAATGTAAATAATTAAGTTAGAGAGGGGAGAAAAATTGGAACGACTCACCGAGGCGGTAGTTGGTGCTGGTTCACATGCTTTTTGGCTTTGTTTCTCCCTGCTCTTTTTGCTTCTCCTTCCTTATTATCCTGAAAACACTTGGAAATTTTATTAGTAAAAGAAAACTCTTGATCTTCTCAAATTATTCAAGAGTTTTAAAATCACAAACAAAAACTAACTAAGGAAAAGGGTTAAGAAAACCTGGGTTGCCTCCCAGTAAGCGCTTCTTTAACGTCACTAGCTTGACTTATCAAGAAGCATCCACCTGGATCCCATAACCTGTGGTATAAGGACCAAGGGATGCTAACCATGTGAGATCCTTCACCTGGATCCCACGGTTTACAGCATAAATATGGGAGTGAGCGCTTGAAAATCATGGTGACTTCTTCAAGTGTGAAGGACTTCTCACTCCCTCTCGGGTCAAAGATGACCTCCTTGTCAACAAAGCCTTCCCAATAAAAATGGGGTTCAACCTCTTGGACTAGCCATGGTGCCTTCATATTTAAAAATTCAACATCCGGTTTCTCAGGCAGAGGCAGAACTCCATTGTTGACTGCTTTGAAATGTGAGGTGGCAAACAAGTGGAGAGGATCATTGGTGCTGTTTTGGCTTCTATACAATCTTCATTCACCGAATCACCAAATCCATCACCCTCCATATATGCAGAAATCTCAGCACACACCACACAAGTGTTTATCCCATCACAATCAACACATGCATAGGAATCAATAAAATCATCTAATTCCAAAAGTTCTGCATCATCCCCAAGCATGTTGAAATAGATGTCCTCCAAACGCCTCTTCCTTTCAAGCTCTTTAGTAAAGGGTTCAATGGGAGATGGTGCAACTTTGTTCTCCAAAACAGGGTCTTCATTTCTTAATTCAGTTGCTCCCACTTCTTCATCTTCCTCATCATCCATCATTGCATCATCTTCATCATCGTCCATCAAGTTCCCATTTGGCATTTCGGATAGTCGGGTAGAGGGTTCCTCAATACGTACCCCGAGACTTCGAATGGTATATTCTTGATTTTTTAAATTTTCCATTGTTGTTACCATGAAGTTCTCCAAAATATCCTCTAAGTGAGACCAACCATCCGGAATAGGTTGCTCAGAATTGACTGCGAATTCGGATTTGAAGTTCTCCCAAGCAACTTCCAATGGTGATGGTTGTGGTTGATATGAAGGTGTGGAAGATTCCCAATGTTCCTCTTGATCAATCCAAGTATTGTTTGGAGGATTCCCCCACCATGGAGTGTAAGTGTTGGGAAATTGATTTCCCCATTCAGAATAGCCTACCACTGGTGGAGGAGAGACAGTTGCCCTTGACAACTCATTACTCACTTGTTGGATGTTTACGGCTAATTGCAGCATATCTACCCGTAGCTGTAGCTCAGATATCTCAATTTCTGCATCAGATGACTGATAATAATTGTAGTCCATGATCCTGTCAATTCAAAGTCCACATCACAGACAATTAAGGCCCAGATTAAAGAAACACAAATTCAATTATATACAAAACTAACAAAAGAAAGATATCAAATATATACAGAAAAATAAAATAAAAATGTCTAAACTAGTTGTCTCATTTGTTACTACTGATATTGGCAAAGCCAAACCCCGGCAACGGTGCCAAAAACTTGACGCGTGTATTAAGAATAAAGGCAAGTGCACCTTGTCGCAAACAAGTAATATGGTGGTAAGACCGGTTATCGTATCCACAGGGATCGGTTGTCAATTACCACTTCACAAACTCAACAACTATCTTGACTAAGCTATGGTATGAAAGATCAAAACATAAAACAAACAAAAACAGTAAAATATTTTTGGTCTTTTCTTTTGGGTATTTTATCAAACACTTGGAGGGCAACAGAAATGCGGTTAAGGTTGTCAGGGTTAGACTACACTAATCCTCCCTAAATTGCAATTTTGGCTTCTAACACAAGTCCTAATTCAATAATGACAATCAAGCCTTTTCTAAAATACACAAGCCTAATGTCTTAGGTACAATGAGCCTAAAACCCCAAATTATACCCTAACGTCATAGGTGGATTAACCTGAGATTTTGCATTAAGTCAAGACTTATAAGATTGCAAGCCGCCAACACCTATGTCTAGATTCTTGAACTACTTGGCATATGATTCATGAGCATGCCTTAACATCAATCTATCAATTGTCTATCAAAGCAACATATCATTCCTATGGGTAGCTAAGCCAAGGAAAACATTAAGCACAGAATCACATACTCATAAAGAAATAGAGACTTGCATTAAAACAACCAAATCAAATACAAACAAGTTCAGAAAAACTACATCTAACCCCAACAATAGGGATTTAACTACTCATGAAAAATGAGAATACAAAAGAGAAGGAGAGAAGAGATGAAGAACACTCATAGAAGAATCCTCCAATCTTCTTCCATTCCAAGAGCAAGGAAAACATCCCCTACTAGGGTTGGAACCCTAGTCCAGCCGCAGCCTCCAAGTCCCCTCTCCAAGAGCTCTTCAAAAACCTTTTCCTATCTGCCCTAAAACAGCAACTTATACCAATCAGTTCTGCGCGCGTTCGCGAGGCGAGACATGTCTCGCGAGGCGAATGTTAAAATCTGCTGTTTCTGAGAAATGGACTCTCGCGAGGCGAGAGTGGATTCACGACGCGAGAACGAAAGGTTCTTCTCAATTACGCCCGGGAGGAGCATCAGGGCCTGGGCGTGATGGCTTCTGGTTTCCAGACTCGCGAGGCGAAACAAGGTTCGCGAGGCGAACCTGAAAGGCTTGCATTTTCTGGCACAGTCAGCTTTCAGGGTCACGAGGCGAATCCAGTCTCGCGGGGCGAATCTCCAGAGTTCTGCTTGGCTCAATTTCTTCTCTTTTCAGGCTCTGTTTCATCCAAGCTCCATCAACGCTAATTCTGGGCATTTTTCCTTGAATTCCTGCAAAACAACACCAAGAAACCGCTTCACCCGTTCCAAGGGAAAATCTATCTAAAATCAAATAAAGAATGCCTAATCTATATGAAAAATGCATGAAAAAATATACAGAAAACATGATGTAAAATCACACTATCAGTTACATTACTACCCCTCTTAAAAAAAATTCGTCCTCGAAATTTCGTAGCTCAAAACTAAACAGGATTTTGTAATCACACCTTGACCCTAAAATCTTACTTTGTATTCTCGTCACTTCATTCGTTTCATCTATAACTCTATAACAGGATCGACTCTTATGTCATTCCATTTATCCTTTAACTACATCTGAGCCTGAGTTTCACATGATAAACTTCGCGCCAAGAACCCAAGAAATTCAATCTTCTTATTGAAATTGAATCTTACCACATCCAACATAGTCCGTTCTCTTCTTAATTCCTCTCGAATCTTTTGCCTACTTCAATTTCACATCCTTCATTTGCCTCTCATTTTCAATTTGGTTCTCAAGCCTCGTTAGTATCCCTGGTTTAAGAAATTTCACATGCACATCTACCCTATTGCCCAAGGAAAAATACAGCACAACTCCAAACAATTCCTCCATCTAAAGACGGCTCTATCACTTATGCAAGGAAGTGCGTGTATCATATCTGCCCTTATCTTATATATTCGGATCCAAGAAAAGAGATTATAAAACAGAGTTTCTCTGAGGCCATTACCCCTAGGAGTTGCACCAAAGCAAAGCCAAGAAATCCAGGTGGACACTCCCCAATGGCAATCTTGGATTTAAAATGTCCAGTTTCCACTATGGATCATCAACCACATATTTACCAGAATAAGACCTCAAAGATTATAACATTTCGCCATAGTTTATTACACTCGAAAGACACAATCAAAACTTAATCACTTCTTGACACAAAATTAGTCCTCTAGCAAAACTTCTTCAACACCTTATCCTCACGACGAACATCAAGTTCAACATTAACTCTACCACATATATCAACTTTCAACCCAAAGCACACAATTGTAGTCTTAGTTTCCTTTGGACTTATTCCACCACTCCAAATTTCATCACGGTCAGACCTTTCAAACTCTATAATAGAGTTCTCAAACTCTTATCACAATTTAGTTTCTCAAAAACTTCTCTTTACTATTTCTGTTCAGCTTAAGGAAAACTACTATAGATATTTTTCTGTTAATCCTCGAACTCACGAAGTCAACATTAACCATAAACGTTGATCACTACTCTAAATTCCTTTAATGATATATCTTCCTCGATCATGATAAGGTCCATTGTAATCATCTTACTCGATGATGTTGAACTTAAGGGTTATCACAGTACCATTCACATTTATACATTAACGAAGCTCCTATCAACTCTGGTTCGTCCTACCATAGAGATGACAAAAATTAAGTACCACACTATCTCCCAACGAACTCGCTAAGGATAGGTCATCTCATTACTTATCCATCCCGCTGAGGATGATTAGTTGGACTTAGCCTCAACTTAGTCCTCAACACTTTAAGCAAACTTAACCGACACACGTTGATAAACTTACGTTTTTCATCTGAAACAACACTTGAAGATACTCCATGAAGTTTGAACAATCCTCTGATACATTATTCGGTTCACTAACACTATTATTACTGGTATAGAAAAATGTTTTAAATAATATGATTAAAAGAAAAGCATTTTCATATTTTCATTCTATTTAATTTTAGAGTTGAAAATAAACTGGTTTGACATTTATCGGAGATTAAATTTTGGATCGAGTATTTTCTTAGTTGATCAGTTCAACTATTAATCTTTACTCTAATTTGAATTTCGAAATCATATATTTATCAACCTTTATTTTTAGATTCCAAAATTTAAAAACATGTTTATTTTAGTCTTAACATTTATCACTCATTTTGTACCCACTAATACAAAAAACCAAATTTCTCTCTCCTACTTCTACTATCAGACCCGTAAAACCCACGCCCCCTCTCTTTTATTTTCTTTCTTTTTCTTCTTCTTTCTCCTTCTTTCTCTCTTCCCCCCCACTTCTTCTTCCTCCCTCCAAACTCAGCTCCTCCCTCTTCCTTCCTGTCTGGTTCGCGCCGCCACCCATCAGCCGTGTGCCGCCTCTACAAGCTGCGTAACCACCACCTCAAAGAGTAGATCCGGTCGCTGCTCACCAGTATGAGGGAGAAGACAGCTGTGCAACCCACACGTGTTCCGGCCGTTTGCTCTGCCGTTCGACGATGCTACAGGGGAGCCGCTCGTTGCCGTCGCCGGTCGACAAAGAGGAGGACGACCACCGCGCCTGGTCTTATGTTACCTTGAGCTCCGTCGCGCGAAAGATGCGCTCAACCATGAACTGCCGTCCTCCGTCATGGCTTCCGTCACAGCCACCACCTTGTCTCTTATTCCTTCATCTTGGGTAAGTGTTTTACCCTCTAATCTCTTCTAGATTGAAAATCCCCAAATCTGATTTTGAAACCCTAACCCTAGCTCCTGGATTTCATGTTGTAATATGAAATTAAACTATGTTTTTATGCAATTGGGACTATAAATTAGTGTTTTATTAAAATAATTTTTGTTATCCTTTGATCAAATGAGTTTTCCCCAAATTGTGATTAGGAACCCTAAACCCCAATTTGATTTTATTGAAATCAATTGTGTTTCTATAAAATTAACTATGTTTTATTCAAATTAGGACCTTTAATTTGAGATTTCTAAGTTCAATTTCATGTTTCTCAAACCAAATCAAATGTTCCCCAATTTTAATTATGGATCCTTTTTACCTAAATCGATATTATTGAGAAATCAATTTTATTTACTGAATTAAATGTATGGTTTCTTTTGGTTATATGTTTTGAGGATGAAAAATTGAATTGGTGAATTTGTTTGTTGTTATCATGCTTGGTTTGTGTTTCCGTGATGTTGAACACGGCTATGCTTGCTTGATGGAGTAGATATGAGCTAACGTGAGCATTAAGACGAGGATCCTTTACTTGTCTTCAAAGGTAAGGGGAGTTTGCCTAGGGATATTTTATAACTATATGCATGTGTGTATGTATGTAATTGAGTGTTGTGAATATTATTGTGATGTTGAGCCAATACTTGAATAACTTGTTTACTTGAACTGTTGTGGTTATTACTTGAAGTTGAACATTTCTTGCTTTAAAGTGTTATGAATTATATATTTGTGATTAACTGTCATTAAGTGTGATATTATTATTGTTGTGAATATATTACTGTTGATTGAGGTTTGAGAAGCCGGACTTGAGTCTGTGCCCAATGACTATGAGGATTAAAAGCCTTAATAAGCCTTGAATAAAACTTTGAAAGTTTTAGGCTCACTTATAAAAGTTCCTTATTTAAAGTGCTTACTTCAGGAGAATAAGATCTTTGTTTTTAAAAAAATGTCGAAGTGATTTTAAGTTCAAGGAAACCACCTTTTTATGATCAAAAGTTTTGTACAAGAGAAAAATCCTTTTCGAACTATGTGTCTTCAAGTGAAAACTTTCAAGATTATTTGGCAATATCCTATTGGGGATTTTCAAAGACAAAAGTATTTCAAAGATGCTTTATAAAAGATTTTCAAAGAAAAGGTTTTCTCCTAAATGTTTTAGAAACTTTCCGATAGCCTGGATAGGTTATGGAGGATTCCGTTTTGAATTTGATTTTCACTGAACGAAAAATAAGTACTTAAGAAAGAGAATCTAGTACGCGAGACGTCGCCTCTAGTATTCAGTTATACGCACGTGATCTTGGATCAGTGTTAATTCGGGGCCAGGGGTCCTATTCATGATGTTCTAGACTGAGGGTCCAATTCTCGAAATCGAGGACAGTGCGTTCTGATTTCATTGTTGTGGACTGTGTGTCCTAATCACGTTGTGGACTGTGTGTCCTAATCACGTTGTTGGGGACTGTGTGTCCTAATCACGTTGTTGTGGACTGTGTGTCCTAACCATATTGTGATGAACGTTGTTAAAGGTGAATAATGTTTTCTACGACCACAAGCCTAGGACTGGTGCACCGGTCTCGGGTGTTGTGATTGAGCATTCGGACTGTGTGTCCTATGTTCCTAAGTTTTCAAGTGATGGGGAAATGATGATTAAGTCGTTAGCTTTGAGCTGTGGCAACGAAAAAAGAATGAACACAAAGAAAACCTTTTAAATAAAATATTTTCTCATGTGCATTTCCCCAAGCAGACGTGCCTTTCTTACATATCAGATACAAGGTGGTATCTGAGAGTCTGTCCATGTAAACCCAGTTCAGAGGCACATGTGACGTTGCTTGTCCTGAGACCTTAAATGCATGAGGGTATGGAGGCAACTGCCTGGTGGGCTAGAGATTAACCAACTCTAATTCTTCTCCAGTGGAAAACGGTGTTGATATCTCATGATATTAAGTTAGAGCCTGATATTGAAGTGCCATGCATATTTTCAAAGTTTGACTGTGCGGGTTTGAAACCCTTGGATATAACACTGTTATGTTATGTATATGCATGATTTAACTACTTATATGATTATGTGATGTATGTATCATGTATATGGTTGTTGTGTGATATATCCATTTGTCGGTATCTCACCCTTACAGATATATCAGGTTTCTTCTGGTTCGCTATCGTACCCTGGGTACTTTAGTACAGATGGTGCAGAGGAGTCTTCCTAAGTCCCTCAGAGACTTGGATCTGGTTGTTTGATGAAGTATTTGATTGTGGAATGATCACGTGAGTTTTCCTCAGGAATAACTTTTAGGACGACCAGCTTAGGGTTTGAGACTTAGATTATTTTTGATAGAATGTATGAGTATGGATCAGAGAGCCTTTATTTTAAAATGGAATGTTTATGGCTCGGAGAGCATATCTTTTGAATGAAAACCTAAGTTGTTCCTTTTGGTCTTGTAAAGCTTATTGTTATAACTATTTTTTTAGCATATTACCGCCTGGTTGTATCTGGTGTATCTGGAATTCTGGAATGAAAATGTAATTATTTTAGCAGGTGTTCTTTTACTCGAGATGTCCGAATTACAGAGGAGACTCTATCGAAATTTTCGTAAAAAATACTAGCTTTTATTCAAGTATATTCTTTAAATTAAATAGGCTTGCCAGGCTATGATAGTAAGTCTGTGTGCCGATCAAGGCTTAGGTTGGAGTCATGACAATTTTTTTTATACCCAATTTCAGACGCTTATGTACTTATATAAATTATTTTCCGAAAACAACCAGAAAATTATCTTTTTAATTTAAATTCCGCATGTGTTACGTAGTAATGCGCTAGTCGGGGTGTTATAGGCCACACCTTCGTAACTCCAAATACCCGGATTCGTTATAGTTCTACCTGTGATACTCCAACCACCCCATGAATTGGTTATTCCAAAATGAGTCATCAAGGGTATAACGAACATACCCTGTCTCCACATTGGGTCAAAGACAGGATCAGAAGGATCAAAAACTGCTAATTCATATAGAGCCATCGAACCGGCCCAACCAGCAACCAAATATGTATGCATTATACAGACAGAAAGCAAACGGTCGGGATCATTTAATACAACGGTATGAACACGATACCAAGGCAAACCCATGAAAATACCTCTTATACCTACAAAAAATAGACACTATGTAACTTTATTGCACTGGAAAAAACGATATGCTATGGACCCCCCTTTTTTCAGTAGATTATCTCGGATAAAGGATTCGTATTTGTTCTAGTTTTTTAGTAATAATGGAACAATTATATTTGTAGGAACAAAAAGAAGCAGATCTATTATATACCCGATAAGTAACAATACGCAATGGTAGGAGGGTTGACCTACCCTATTTTTTTATATTTATAGAAGTCTTTCTATTAGTGAACGCAGACATATTCGTTTATCACTCAAAGGAGGACCTATTTTTAAGAACTTGACTTTATTTCATTTGCATTTGGTCTGCCTTTTTTATTTATGATTTATAAATTAAATACAATATGATAAAGACAAATCATTTTTAACACAATAATCCCATTTTTACGTTTCCACATCAAAGTGAGAAATACTGCTCCATTCTTTTTCTCCATTTAATGCCTATTGGTGTTCCAAAAGTACCCTTTCGAAGTCTTGGAGAGGAAGATGCATCTTGGGTTGACATATAGTGTGCGACTTGTCAGATATATTGGGTTATATGGGATTTCCCCAGTCTCTCCCCCGATCGAGATATACTCTCGTTCACCTCCAAAAAGATTGATTGAATCATCAAAAATTTTGAGCGTGAAGTGTAATGAAGTGCAATTAGATCGATTTTTTGGTTGAGGGTATCCAGATTACTATTCTAAATTTCGAATAATTTATGGTTGGCTTGGTTAAACCAATAAAATGAAGCATCTAGGCTCTGTTTAGAAAAAACCAATTGGTAATATATCTACGATTATACTATTGCTACCATATCATATATTTAGTATTTGGCAGAAAACGTGAAACAAGAAATTCAGAAAAATTAAAGGGCGCTCGTAGCAAAAAGACGTGGTATTGCAGTATTTGTCCTATATGTGCAAATCCAAATCGGACAGATCTTTTCTTTCTTTACTCATAGTGGAACAGAAACCTAAAAGAATTGAATGAAGAAGCCCATTCAGAAACAAGAAAATTACATTGCGATTTTGATTCGATCTCGATGAAAACAATACATCAATGAAAAGTTAATTCAATAAGGTTTGTACTTTAAGAAAAAAACCTTTCCTTTCTTTAAGAAGTTTGGAAAAGTCCATTGAAAAAAGAAAAGAGGGTTGAAATCTACACATTGATTCCTTTTTGCGATTTTTTTGTGAACTGTATGCACCAAAAGATGCATGTACGGCTCTTACGTGATAAAATTTTATCCTAATCAATCGACTTTATTGAGAAAGATTACTCTTTTTAGGCCAAGAGGTTGATAGTGAAATATCGAATCAACTTATTGTCCTTATGGTATATCTCAGTATAGAGGATGATAACCAAGATTTGTATCTGTTTATAAATTCTCCAGGCGGATGGGTAATACCCGGAATAGCTATTTATGATACTATGCAATTTGTACAACCAGATGTACAGACAATATGCATGGGATTAGCTGCTTCAATGGGATCCTTTATTTTGGAAGGAGGAGAAATTACCAAACGTCTAGCATTCCCTCACGTTTGGCGCCAATGAGTCTTTTTTTTCCTCAAATAAAAAGAGTATGACTTCGCTCTATGAATATTCAGTAATAATGGCATGGCACTTCGAGTTCGATATTCAAATTTTTTTTCAAAATCATTCGATTATGTATCGAAAGAGTAGTATGAAAAAGGGGTATTTACGATTTGATCTGATCTATCGGGAGCCTATTTCAGTGTCACAAAATTTTTTGTTTTGAGTTTTCACACCGGAAAGCTTTAAACAATATTTATTGTATAAAAATTTATGTTATGAAAGAATAGGAAATAAAAAAATTGTTTTTTATTTTATAACTATTTTGAAAAAAAAAAAAAAGAAACTTTGGGATTGCTAAATAATAGACAAAATAATAAAGCAAGAGAGCCGTCATAGTATTTTTTAAAATACTATAAAAAGGGAAGGATGGTTATTGGATCATTTACTGATTTGGGTCTATCAGACCCAGTATATTTTGTATTTTTTCGATCTTCAATGTAAGGTAAAAAAAAAAAAATCAATTCCATAGTATAGTCGTATGCAATACGCAAAAGATGCCTGTACGGTTATTCAATTTTATCTTTTTTTTTATCTCTCTCGCACGATAGGGCGAGAGAGAAGAAACCTTTATATCATCAGGGTAATGATCCATCAACCTGCTAGTTCTTTTTATGAGGCACAAACGGGAGAATTTATCCTGGAAGCAAAAGAACTATTGAAACTGCGCGATACTATCACAAGGGTTTATGTACAAAGAACGGGAAAACCCTTATGGCTTGTATCCGAAGACATGGAAAGAGATGTTTTTATGTCGGCAACAGAAGCCCAAGCTCACGGAATTGTCGATCTTGTAACGGTTGAATAAAAGATTAACGACAAGGAGCCCGCGCAAATACACGATTTGAGATTTTATTTTATCTTCTTACTTTCATCTCCTTACCGGATTTAAGGGAATAGTTCTATTAATAGAATATATAAATTAAGTAATTCGTAATCATCGAGTTCGGATTGATCTAAACCAGTTCAGTATGTATAAGACTCACCATGCCAACGTAACTATGAAACAACTTATTAGAAACACAAGACAGCCAATTCGAAATGTCACGAAATCCCCCGCTCTTCGGGGATGCCCTCAGCGCCGAGGAACGTGTACTAGGGTGTATGTGCGACTCGTTCAAATCCATAGACTCAGACAAAAGAAAGGAAACAATTTATTCAAGTATCTAAAAATCTATTAATAATATATATATATATATATATATATATATATATATTTCTATTGTGTATCAAATTTATGGTTTTGATTGGTGCCAACCCAATCATGCAATTTAGGATGAGTAAGGCTTCCCCATTGGTAGCAAAGCAAATGGTTACCTTTTAAGCGGGGAAAATCCTATTTCAATTAAAAAGCGTAAAGATTATGTTCTTATTTTTGCAAGAACGGACTAAGAGGGTCAGCTACCCAGCTAATCTTCACACTAAAATACCATTACTGTATAGCTACCGTTCGTTTTGAAAGACCTATTATTAGATATTTTGTGGGTAGAGCCAAAGAGTATGAATTGTACAAGTTAACAATAACATTGATTAAATGAAGGGGGGCTCCGGTGTATAGAGAGGACCTGGCCGTTTAAAAAGTAATCATAGAAACGATGGAACTCACCATTTCTTTATCTATTTCTATTTACTATGTTTTTTTGATACCTAGTATCAATACAATTTCTTATTTCGTTTCGAGGTTAAATGCTTAGAAATAAAAAGAAAAAAATCGTGGTTGGGAAGGTTATAGTAGCAAAAGCCATTGGAATTTTGATTTTATACATTGGAAGAATCTATTTTTGTTATTAATAGATTAGGAGGGGAGAAAAGAATAACTGAAAGAAAGGAAATCAAATAGTTATTCATCAAACAAAAAACAAAGTATTATTTTATTTATTCAATGACCAGAATTAAACGAGGATATATAGCTCGGAAACGCAGAACAAAAATTCGTTTATTTACATCAAGCTTTCGCGGGACTCATTCAAGACTTACTCGAACTATTAGTCAATAGAAAATAAAGGCTTTTGTTTCGGCTCATCGGGATAGAGATAGGAAAAAAATGGATTTTCACGGTTTGTGGATCAGTCGAATAAATGCAGTAATTGGTGAGAATAAAAAAAATACTATAGTTATCATAATTTAATGTATAATCTGTACAAGAGGCAATTGCTCCTTAATCGTAAAATAGTTGCACAAATAGCTATATTAAAAGGGGATTGTCTGGTTATGATTGTCAACGAGATCATATAAAACTCTACTACCTTCCCGGAGTTCAGTCTCCGGGAAGGTAGTAGAGTTTTATATGATAAAAAAACCGTATTCATATCATAAAATCATCAAAATAACATCAAAATAAAATGAACAACCCGAATTGGATTGTGGTAGTTTTCGAACAAAACATCAATCCACATTTGATTTGAGTTTAGATTCAAATTTGAATTCAATTGAAGAGTAACTCAATTTTTTTTTAGACTGATAGTAGTAGTTCTAGTGGTCAACTCACCTTTTTCAAATTGTTTTTCATTATTAAGAAAAGGCAACAAAAATAAAATACGAGCTTGTTTTATAGCAATCGTAATTAATCTTTGTTGTTTTAAGGTCAATCTATTCACGCGTCTAGATAATATTTTTCCTTGTTCACTAATAAATCGACTAATTAAACTCATGTTTTTATAATCAATTCGATCCCCCGATTGAATCGGGGGCAAACGCCTACGAAAAGATCGCTTGGATTTAAGTAAGGGTCGCTTAGATTTATCCATGGTTTGTTTATTTCTATCCCGAAAATCCCAGTTCTTCCAAAAAAGATTTATTTTGTTTTATTTCTATTTTTACTACCTAACTTTATATTTATATAAACTTTATATATATGTTGTTAGGTTATATATATATATATATATATATATATATATATATATATATATATATATATAATAAATATGAAAAATATGTCATTTTTTTCATGTTCCCTTTGTTTGGGAGGGGAAGGGTAACACAGAAGTGATCAATTTTATCTATTTCTCTATCTCTGCATGAATCATATGTTTGTAACAACAGGGACATAATTTTCTCAATTCCAATCGACTAGGCGTATTGTGTCGATTCTTTTGAGTAATATATCTGGAAATACCGGTGGATTCCTTATTAACACTATTTTGAGCACAATTGGTACATTCCAAAATAACCGTGACTCGGATATCTTTACCCTTGGCCATGAACCTCCTTTGGGTTTTTGATTCACTTAACTTTTCAATTTTTGGATTCGAAGAAGAAGAAAGGAACGAAAAAAGTAGAAGTTGATAATTCGAATCGCAGTGCAATATTTCAGTTTTCGTTTAAGTATCTTGTATACTATTGTTGCCTCCACCCTAGCCATTTCATTTCCATTCTGGTCTCACTCTATTATTAATGGAAATGAAATTGAATTAGAAAATTTCAATAATTGAAATTTTTTAATTCAATTTCATTTCAGCTTGGGCCAGATTCCGAGTTTCGCTGAGGCCAAATCCACCGTTATTGTTTCTCTTTTCTAACTTATTAGATTAGAATTAAAAAAAAGAATAAAAAAAGAAGATAAGAAAGGGATTAATCACAGATATGGGGTTGGATCTCGAATCTTCTTCAACCCTTCCTGTGCCAATAACTAGAATTAAAAAAAAAGGGAATATCAATGCATCTGGGAATAAACGATTGATCTCTATCAAGAGACCCACCAAAGCCGCGAACCATAGAGTACTTATCACTGGTGCCACGGAGAGATATGTTTTTAGATCTCTCATTTAAAATCCTCCTTCTTTTTATTCTTTTCTTTATTGTAATTTGTAATACACAATCACATAGAAGAATATGATCAGATGGTCATTTAATTTATAACCACTTGTATTTGTTGGCAGAATTCCTAATTCAAATTGAAATGGACAATGATTCTTTAGATATTTTTTTTACAAAAAAAGAAGTCTATTTCTGCTCGAGCGTTCCCTAAAAATATTTTTCCGGTTTAGTGTCGGGAAATTTCTTATTTAATTGATTTATTTTTTCATACATATATATTCTTTTTTTTATATTCTAATTATTATTATATTCTAAACATTCTATTTTTTAGTTAATTAAATATTTTTATTTTTCATATCCTTCCTTATAATATAGAATAGGAAACTAAAAAGAAAGAAAAAATGGCAGAATAATTGATATATATATATATATATATATATATATATATATATATATATATCAACAGAGAAAAGAAAAATATGGAAAACAAGACAATGATTCTTTACAATGACACTAGAAACCAATTGAAAGGGATGTAGCTCAACTTGGTAGCGCGTTTGTTTTGGGTACAAAATGTCACGGGTTCAAATCATGTCATCCCTATCTCTAACTATTACTTATCGACTTATTGTCTGTATGAGCAGTAACAAGGGATCAATTGAGACCGATTCAGACATATACAATATCAATATATTGTATTGTATATGTCTGAAAGATGTATTGGGGCCTCATAAAAAATATATTTTTTAATTATTTATTATTTATTATTTATGAGAATAAAGTGCTCTTAGTTCAGTTCGGTAGAACGCGGGTCTCCAAAACCCGATGTCGTAGGTTCAAATCCTACAGAGCGTGATTCCATTCTTGTTAGATCGAGAATGACACTGAAATGAAATATTTGAACATCAGTCGAAACTAAAGTCCGAATTTGACACCTCCTGGGGATTAGGATTAAAACAAAGAAATAGGAGGTCAATAAACAAAAGAGATGTTAATTAATTAACGGTCCAACTGATCACCACGTCGGTATTGTAAATATGCAGTTACAAATAATCCAGCCAAAGTAATAGGAATGAGACCTAACACGATTCCAAATAGAAAAACTTCAATCATTTGAATTTGTTTGAAAGGGAAAAGGGGAGGAAATATCTATTCTTAAATATTAATCTGTACGACCAAGAATTGGAAATGGACACGGTAAGGAACTATAGAATATCTAGAATATCAAAAAATTTCAAATCAAATAAGTCATATTTTACTAAGACTTATAAATAGAACTGAGGTTATAGTTAAAGCTGCTAGTAGAAAACCAAAATAATTAGTTATAGTGGGCATAAAGAAGCTAAATGAAATATTTTCGTTTTTTTATACATACATATGTTTATAAAGCATTTCCCTAAGTTTCCATTTATTTTTGGGAAAAAAATACGAAGATAAACAAAAACACCACTTGTAAGGTACAATTGAAAATTTTTGATTCATCAATACAATAAATCATTACAGATGAACAAAAATATAGTGACATAGGTAAGAAATCAATACATCATCTGTGACATCTACCCATCCTGTCCTGTGATTCAAAATCAACAGATTTATCGAGCAACTCGTGAGTTGAGTAAACTAATCTAATTAGAATATTTTTCATTTTAATTAGATTAAAATATATAAATATTTTGATTTATTATTTATATTATATATATATACATATTTTATTTCTATTATAAAATAATCAAAATAATAATTAAATTAATATGAAAAATAAGAATAAAAACTTTGTTGTTTAATTTCATTCAACTTTAAATTAATATGGAAGAATATCTATTTGAACCCCCTTGTCTTTTATTTTATTGTATCTAATTTGTTCTATTTTCCTTCTTCATTTTAAAACAAAAGAAGAGTGACCTTACCTTAGAATGTCCTTTTTCTTTTTTTGACTTTCATTTTAATTCATTAGATTTAGTAGTAGGTTCCATTCTTCTCTAATATCTACAACGAGAATAAAGAGCCTATCAGATCACTCATGGGGTTCTGCAGTTTTTTTCTTTCCATTTTTAAATTTGAATATAAAAGCTTTTTTTTTATCCTTGTAATTGTAATTAAGCTTAAGTCAAGAAAGAGCCTTTTTCTGCCTCCAAATAATATATATGTATATATATATATATATATATATATATATATATATATATATATATATATATATATATATACTATTATTTTACTTGTTTGTTACTGGATGACTAAACAATTCAATTCTTTAAAATGAAAAAGGGATAGATTCCAACAAAAAAAACATCTTCAACAACCACAAAAAAAGTATATTTCTAGATTTTGCATCTAATTGAATTGTAAAAATATGATAATCTCCTTCCTGTTAAAAATGATTTGATTCTCAGTTTCTAGTCTAGTCCGAAGCGAAGCTAATAATGTCGAGAACCCCCATATAATACTATAAAATTTTTTTATACTCTCAAACTTTTGAGTACATCGAGACAACCAACAAGGAAAGACAAAAGAAATTATCTAGTACTTGATCTCGCCCCCGATTGTGAAATTTCATTGTTGTGTCAGAAGAAGGATAGCTATACTGATTCGGTATACTCGAAAGACACCCTTGGTACTAGATTGACGATCTAACAAAGATCATATTTCGGTAAATTTCTACTTACTGATCTTTTATGGAATCGACCCCCTTTGACTGTACAAGAATATGCGGAGCTTGACATGTCTGGAAGCACAGGAGAATGTTCTTTTGCTGATATTATTACCTGTATTCGATACTGGATTATTCATAGCATTACCATACCCTCCCTATTTATTGCGGGTTGGTTATTTGTCAGCAAGGGTTTAGCTTACGATGTATTTGGAAGCCCCCGCCCTTACAGAGAGCCGACAAGGAATTCCATTAATAACCGACCGTTTTGATCTTTTGGAACAACTCGATGAATTTATTAGTTCTTTTTAGGAGGCTCCAATGACCATAGATAGGACCTATCCCATTTTTACGGTACGATGGTTGGCTGTTCACGGGCTGGCGATACCCACCGTTTCTTTTTTGGGATCAATATCAGCAATGCAGTTCATCCAACGATAAACCTAATCCGAATTATATTATAGAGCTATGACACAATCAAACCCAAACGAACAAAATGTTGAATTGAATCGTACCAGTCTCTTCTGGGGGTACTCATTTTTGTACTTGCTGTTTTATTTTCAAACTATTTCTTCAATTAATAGAAGAAAAGGGAATAGTATGAATTCTCTTATATCATTCGGAAGGATATCATTTCATAATTATCTATGACTGTTTATGTGTCTAGCATGACTACTTGATCAAATGTGGAGGAAAGTGGGATAAATGGCCGATACTACTGGAAGGACTCCTCTTTGGATAATAGGTACTGTAACTGGTATTCCTGTGATCGGTTTAATTGGTATTTTCTTTTATGGTTCATATTCCGGATTGGATCCCTGTTGAGTTCTTATCTTAATAATCATAATCTTATTTCTTCGTTTAAATGACTCACTAGATAACGTTTTCCGATGTTTCAAAAAACTCCATTTCATTTTTTTATGATGTTTTTGAAAAAATGAACTTCATTAATCGATTCAAAACATCACTCTTTATTTTTAATTTGAAAGAAAAATAAAAGAAAGAATCAAAGGAATAACTTATTTTTCTTCTTCTGGGTGACGCAATAGGATAGAATGAATTCTGTTGTATTCTATATTTTTCTATCGATCAAGTATCACGTGAACCAAACCTTTTATATAGTATCCTAATAGAATCTTACTCGAAATCGATTTTATTTTAATATCTAATAGTATCGAATCATGATTGCATTCTTTTTTTTTATAAACAAGTTAATTGAAGAAGTGGAAAATCAAATTCCCGCTCTTTTTTTGTTTGTCCACTACATATTATATGTCATAAACATAAAAAAGGTTCTAAGTTGCAAAAAATTGAAACTAATCTACGAATAAGATTCTTTTAGGAAAGGGATCAAGAAGGATTATTCTATTAAAATTTTTTAGAATATTTAACAAGCAAGAAGGAATCGGACTCTAGGAAAAGGCAAGTAATCCCTCCTAGAATCCTGTTTTCCCCATTTCTAATTCTACTGTGCTTAATATTCTCTGTCTATTAATTTTATGTTTGGTATCGAGTCGAATCTTCTTTCTCATTTTAGAATAGAAATCTATTAATAGATTTCTATTCTAGGACATTGAAATCTGAAAATAGTGATATAATCATACCGCTCTAATTTATTGGGGTTAAAAAAAAAGAAACAAAAATGTCAAATAGTCTAGTCTTTTTCACACTATAATATTACTAGTACTGCGGTATAAGAAATTCTCTAAATATCGTCGAAAAAGACTAGAAAGAAGCAAAGAAAGGTCTTTTCATAATTTTTTGATTATACAGAATAGAATTACATAATTTATCAACAACAATTTAGTTCTTTTTATGAGCATAATATGTTGATAAATCCGTGGACCTAAAAATTCATTTCGGACAATTGAACCTTCTCAAATTGTTTCTTTTTAAGAACCAAAAAAATTTGTGCCAAAATAATAGATGCCGAGAAGAACAAGAGACCTTGGACACGTAACGGATCTTTAAGTACTATTTCTGCATCCCCCTGGCCAAATCCACCCACATTAGGATTACTCATTAATGGTTGATCAAGTTTTATAGGTTCACCCTCTGAAACAAGAAGTTCTAGTCCTGGGGGTATAATATCAATCACTTCACATCCATCTAATGCATCCACTATAGTTATTTCGTATCCCCCCTTTTCTTTTCGTATGATTTCATTTACTATACCCGTAACTGTAGCATTATAAACATTATTAATACTCTTGCTCCCATCAGGATAAATCTCACCCCTCCCCCTGTTCCCACCTACGTATATAGGATATTTTAAGAAGTGAACGTCTCTCTTAGTAGCGGGATCTGGGGAAAGAATAGAAAAGATTATTTCACTATATTTCTGACCAGGAACAGGGCCTACCACAAGAATATTTTTTTTGTGGGATGATAGCTTTGAAAAGACAGATCACCTATCTTTTCTTTAATCTCAGGCGAAATACAATCGGGAGGGGGGGGGGGGGGATTCAAAACCCTCCGGTAAAATAAGAACAGGCCCCACATTCAAAGCCCCTTTTATACCATTATCAAGAACTTGTTTCACTTGCATATCATAAGGAATTCGAAAAATCGCTTCAAATACAGTATCAGGAAGTACAACTTGTGGGACCTCAATATCCACGGGCTTGTTAGCTAAATGGCAGTTGGCACATACAATACGGACTGTGGCTTCGTGCGGATTTTCATAACCCTGCTGTGCAAAAATGGGATATGCATTTGAAATGGGTGCTCGAGTTATTATATATATCATGAGCGATACAGAAATTGATCGAGTAATCTCTTCCATTATCCAAGAAAAGGCATTTCTAGTTTGCATAGTCCAATTATTGATCCTGACAATTTATAAATAAAATTAAGTAGGTCGCTGGCATAGTTCCCTATCTATGATTTTGCTATTTACTGAATTTTTTTTCCTAGAACTAGAATAAGTCAATTTTTGAATGTTTAGCTTTTGTACAAAATAATAAACTTTATATTTATCATATTTATAATTGGATCAGTGGATCATTTTTTCAGTCATTCATTGAATGATAAATCACTACAAGTGACGGAGATACACGATTTAAATAACGGAAAATCCAATATTTTAAAATTGTATCTAAAATTACTGGAAAAGTGGAAACAAGACCGGATATAATTTGATCATTATGAGCAAATCCAAAATATTTATATACAGAACCAATCATTAGTTCCCAACCATGGGTCGAATGGAATCCTATACATAAATCAGTTAATAAAAGAATAGAAAAAGCTTTTATTGTGTCACTTAAGTTATAGAGGAATTCTTGAACCCAAGAATTAAGAATAATAAGTTCTTGATTACCTATAATAGAATAACCACTTAGAATAATGAAACATATTATATTTGTCGAGAAGTGCAAAATCGTATGGATACGATCTTTGTTGTGTGTCTTGATTAATTGGATGGTTTCTTTGTAGATTGCGGTACGAAGGTTTTGTAGACGTGTTTCAGGGTATTCCTTTAGCATTTCATCCAAAAGGAACAGTTCCTCGAATTCTATGAATTTTTTTAGAATACTATTTTCTTGAATGATATTCAAGAAATTTTCGGATTGCCTAGTATTCCACCAATTAGTAACCCAAGATTCCAGACTTTTATTAAATGTGAAAGAGATACACCAGGGCAAAAAGACTATAGATGTAAGATATAGAAGGGGAATGAATGCTTTCTTTCTTGGCATTTTTCATCTTTAATGAACTCAACTTCACCTCATTCGTCAACTCTATCTGATAATAATATTTTTATCAAGCATAAGTTCTATTACAAGTCATAGAGCCTATCTATATATTATATATCTAAATATTATATTATATAAATATCTAAATCTATTCCCACATTTTTTTATTTGCAATTCAAGATTTTATTTAATCCTTGATTTTATAAAGAATACATACATAATATAGAATAAGAAAGAGAAAGAATCCACTGCCAATTCGAATGACGGAAAAAATATTGTTTCAAAAGATATCAATTTTTAAAATTCGAAACAATTAATTACCCCTTTTGATGAATACACGAAAGAGCACTTCGCGTAATGAATATTAGTTTAGTTAGTCGGATTTCGAAACCAAAGAATGCCCATCAAAATAGAGACATTTTTTTTCAAAATACTTCAATTGGTACACCCAAGAAATAGGCCAATTATGCATCTTTTTTTTCAATTTCTCGTGGAGTCAAATTCTCGTCAATACGAGTCAAGGGAATGGCCCACTGTCCTATGATTTCTATATAAAGAACACAATGAGTATAAATACCCCCTTTAACTTCGATTCTGATGGACTGAATATCTTTCATAAGGAATCGAAGAAAAATACGACCATTTTTTCCAGGAAATCCCCAACGAAAAATACACACTATTCCCTCTTTTCTATCGAATCTATCATAACCACTACCTACATTCCACGAAATTGTACACCACAAATAAGAACTAAAAAAGTGACCCGCAATTCCGTAGAAAGACATCACGATCCCTTGTGGAAAAATAATAATTTGCTGAGACAGAAATAAAGATAACAAATTCCTACCAAGATAACTGGAAGTTCCAACCAATAAGAACCCTAATGAACCTAAAAAAGGATAAAGGCCCAGCAGAAATTACTTGTTTTTCAAGACCCCGTTATAAGTTCTATCCATATACGTTCTAATCGCCAACTCATATTAGATCCAGTTCTATTTTATTGGAATTGGTAGAATAAATAACCCAAGCAAATGAAAATGAATTTAACTTTACTTTTCTTTGTTTCCGAAGTAACTTTCATCAACTAGCACTATTTTGACGTAAACCTTTAGTAGTAATTCATCGAATAGCTTCCAGAGCTAAAAAATATGATATTTTCCCTACTCGACTGCCCGCAGCGTATCTAAAAATTCTTGTTTTTTCGAACATGAAGAAATAAAGAAGTCATTGCAATGGCCGGAAATACTAGGCCCACTAAAGGTACAAAAATGGAGGGTAAGTTAATCATAAAATGGGTACCTCGATTTAATATTTGCACCTGATATTTTTTTTGTTATATTAAAAAAATACAAATTTTTGTAATTTCATATTTTTATTATTCTTAATAGTCTTATAAAGATAGTCTATAATCATTAGAATTCATATATACTTATACTTATACTAAGTATAGTTGAAAAAATTATACCAAGTATAGCTAAGTGCATATATATATATATAGATATATATATATATATATATATATATATATATATATATATATATATATATATATATATATAATGACTATAGAATATTATAATAATAAAATAATTTTTGGCTCTGCTTGATTTTTAATTTTGAGTCAAAGGAAAGAAAGCATGTATCTGAAATAACTCACTTAGAACCTCCTTTAAAGGATTACGTGGTACGATTGAATCAAATAAGCCCTTATGGAATAAATATTTAGACGCTTGTGAACCCTCGGGTACTGTCTTATTCAACGTTTGTTCAATTACTCGTTTACCTGCAAATGCAATGTAAGCATTTGGTTTAGCAATAATGATATCCCCCAACATGCCAAAATTGGCTGTCACCCCACCAGTAGTGGGAGATGTAAGGATCGCTACATAGAATAACTTTTTACTTGTTTGATAATTATATAAAGCAGAAGATATTAGCCATTTGCATCAAGCTCAAACTTCCTTCTTGCATACGTGCTCCTCCAGACGCACATACTAGAATAAGAGGTAAAAGTTGCTTGGTAGCATATTCGACCAAACGAGATATTTTCTCACCTACTATAGATCCCATACTACCCCCCATAAACTGAAAATCCATAACCCAATTGCTACAGGAATACCATTTAGTTTACCTGTGCCTATTTGAACACCCTCAGGTAATCCTATCTTTCTTTGATAAGAATCAATACGATCTTTATAAGGTTCGTCTTCCGAATGAAATTCAATGGAATCCAGAGAGACCATTTCTTCATCCATAGGATTCCAAGTACCTGAATCAATCGAAAGTTCGATTCTATCTGAACTGCTCATTTTCAAATGATATCCACAGTGTTCACAAATATTCATTTTTGATTTAAAGAATTTTTTGTAATTTAATCCATAACAATTTTCGCATTCAACCCACAAATGCTTGTATTTTTGAGTTTCATCGAGATCATTAGAACTTTCTTTTAGGATTAAATCACTCTGATTTGTATCATTCGTGCTAGTTATTATACTAGAACTCTCGCTTTCACTCCAATTTCTGCCCTTACCACAAATGTAACTATAAAAGTCACTATCATTGTATTTATCACTATCACCTAAATTGTAACCATCAATACAGATTCGAGAATGAAGATAACTCTCAATGCACCTATTAATGTTATTATTCCAACTCCATTTAGTATCATACATAGAATAATCATCATCACTCTTAGAGACATTATTCAGATAGCTAGAATTATTAAAACTATAAATAGAAAAAAACTTTCTGGTTCACTTAGAAAAGAATTATCATTGTCAATCTCTAAAATTTGATTCTCACTATCAAAATATATGGAATAATTGTTCCTTTTAATATCCCTAACTTTATCAGATAGGAAATTCTGGATGTTCCTGACACCGACAAAATAATCAACATTACTATAACTAGAATTATCACTAGCATTCCAACTATGAATGTTTTTATCCATATCCGATAAAATTTGGTCTTCACTTGCGCTGGTATTTTCAATAGGACCGAAACCATCCATTGATTTACTTAACCCACACTTGTATTCTAATTTCCTATAAACAACATAGAATTGAACCACCATTTTTCCATAGAGCTTTTTTTCCTATATTTCCATGAAAATACAATAGATGAATAGTCATTCGATGAAAAATCATACCATATAAATATTCTATTTAAAATATTTTATCTCGTTTTTATTTACTAAAAAAACACTGCATTCGGGAGTTATGTTCATTTTGAAGATCGATAAAAATCAATTTTTGTGGCTATAGAAAACCGCATTCTATGGCAACAATAAGAAAAGAAATCAAAATTTAGGTATCAATAGAACAAGAGAACGGGGGGGGGTATAAAAGAGAAAAGAATTCTATAAATCTATATACAAGTCATCCACACCCTCTTCTTTTATTTCATTAATTGAATTTCATTTGTTGATTAGGGGAAAGTTCCATAAAAATAGCTGCCTTTTTTGAAATATCCTGAACCGTTCCTGTAGGTTGAACGTCCTGTTCAAGGAAATATATAATAACAGGAATATTAAAATAGGTTTGATTCTTTAATTGGATCATAAAAACTCACTTTCCGAAGATCTCTTCTCTCTCTTCGGGATCGAACATCAATTGCAACGATTCGATAAACGGCTCATTGGGATAGATATAGATAAACAATACCCCCCCCCCTATAAACGTATAAGAAGTTTTCTCCTCGTACGGCTCGAGAAAATTCAAAATAACTAGTGTCTATGTATAAAATTATATGATGTTAAATATATAAAAAAAAAAATCATCAAATCAATTAGACTATGATTTAAGTATTTTTTTTATTCTTTTTCTTTCTGAAAAAAAAACTCCTCGGATTCACAACCTCATAACTCATATTGAATAACTTTCAAATAACTCAAAAGAAAACAAAACCCTTAGCTTAAGTATTTCATTTATTGAGCGGCCTCTACCCCCCTTTCTTGCCTGTCCTCTTTAGAATCTATAAGAATCTTTTTTTCTTTATTCTAATTAATCGAATTGTTGAGACAATTTTAAAACGGTATTTACTTGTTCCAGGATCTTTTAGCTTTTCCTTCAAACATTGGGTTTAGACATTACTTAGGGGATCTATAATCGTTTCAAAAATGACAGCAACATACCATTTTATTTCTTTTTCTCATCTCAATCTCAAAGAATTATACAAATAGAAGATGGATTCCCACGGATACACTTTTGATCGAACTAGTTTTTCCAATTCCAACAAATTTGACTTTTTTTGAACCTTGCTCGAATTGGATCCTTTCGATTTCTCTCTCAAAAATAGACTTACGAAGTTGTTCTAACTTATTAATCTTCACTAACCTTAGATACTTGCCCCTGATAACTGAATAAACTCGAGCTCCATCATGTACTATTTACATCATCAATCCCCCTCCCGCCCCCCAAACAACGAGTTATAGTAACAGAACAAACGATGTCGAGCCAGGAGTACCCCAATTTCTATATACTAGAAAAAATAGCGGATTAAGAATCCACAACTAATCTAATCATGTCTTTCAAGTCGCACGTTGCTTTTTACCACATTGTTTTAAACACAGTTTTACCATAACATTCCTTTAGTTTGGATACGATATGTATGTAATTGATTCAATCAATTATCAATTATATGAAATCGTGAATAGTCATTGATTCAATCTATACATAATAATCTATCCTTTTTACTTCTTTCTAGGTTTTCCTTCTATATGAATGGACAATTTCTAAAGTGAAGGAGTCTCAAAAAAATTCAAATTAATTCGATATTGTATGAATAAAAGATTTTCTATTCTATTTGGATCGATTTGGATAGTTTATAAAATAAAATAGTCAAAATAAATTTCTTTTCAAAAAGATACAATAAAAAAAATATTAGAAAAAAAATAGATTTTATTAATACTAGCGGCAAGACAGGCACTCACGTGCCTGTCTGGCCGCATTTCTAATGTTTTTACTCGTCTTTGTTGTATAGATTTATCCAACTTTATAATGTGACGTAATAATATAAATACACATTATATACACCACTGCGTTAATAATATCATGTTACAAATAAATGTAAAAATAAATAAGATACATATTTTAATAAAAAACAAATCCAAGGTACCAAATATAATTTAGTTACAACTATTATTTGAGCTCGACATCTCAGCATTTAGATTTATAAGGAGATTAAGTATGGATTGATTCCTTAATTTATTTTGAACTTTAAATTTTAAATTTTTAAAAAGCAAAAATTGTATAGTTGTATACACCTATTCTTTAGAATATGGCTTGATAAATATCTGATATAAAAAAATATGGCTTGATAAGTAAAAGAATTTTACCCGAATAAACTAACAGGAGAGATTATTAGTGCTCAGAATGAACCCTTAAAAAATACGTGAAAATAAAAGAATAAGTGATGCAGTTTTACGTCACACGCAGTTTTGATGGCTTTACGCCACATACTACTTTTCAACCGTTCTAATGACATAGGGTTAACATCCTCCTTATAGATAGTATAGATTTCATTTACATGTTGTGCATGTTCGTCCGCATGTTATATATTTATCATTTGGGTTTTTCTTACATGTGCAACCTTTCACATAATAAGAATTTAGAAAATAGAAATGTTATATTGAAAATAGTAGCTTTTAAACTTTCAAGTAATTGAATGCACAACTTTCAATACAATATTTCTACTTTTGATTTCTTAATATGTGCAAAGGTTAGAAAAATCGCTATCAATTTATTAATTATATTATCGATATTTTATTTGCTATTATGGTGATTTTAGTAACACGTTTACATTTAAATATCAGTAGGATACATAATTCTAATAGATTCAAAATGCCATTAATATATACAGTTATGAAAAGTAGAGATTGTTTGAAGTAAATTAAGTGTAGAATAGATGTAGAGATGAAACGTCACCATTTAATTGAGATCTAGGTTGGAATGGAAAAGCTTGTTTGCTCAACGCAATGAATGCAATCAGAAAGATTAACTATGGTAATGAAGCTCATCGAGACCATGTAAATAACAGCCCCATCAACCAGTGCACAACATTTCCCTCAAAATGTGATATCTTCTTTCTTCTCTTTTCAATGGATCTCTTTCAAATTCCACAAGTTTTTTGTCTTTAATGAAGTCCTCTAAATAGTCCTATATGTCTTTGTAATCAAGGGATGCCATTTTATCAATGATCTTGGCGGCATTTTTATCACTATTAAATTCCATCAGTGCATGGTCACCAACAACATCCGGAAGCGTCTCTCCATTGTAATTCAAACATGACTCAGTGCAAGAGCAAGTTTCATGAATTGAAAAGTCTTATCCAATGTGTCTAGTCACCCTTTGCATTTATAACTTGCTCGATAATATGAATTTGAAACCAAGTGGGATAAATTGATTGTATTTCTAACCTGCTCAATAATTTGAATTTGAAACCAAGTGGGATAAATTGATTTTTGGTCCATTCATACCACAAATTATATATATGCATGCATAGCTTAATTTTTTTTCCATATATCCACGTTGAAAGCATGTTAGCTATAGCTATATGCCGAAAAAGAAATACGAGCTTCTCCTAAGTTTGGTTAATTCCAACTCCTTTAACTTTTTCCCCTCTCCATAGTTAGTGAATGCGGCTGAATGTCATTTAAGATAATAACCCAAAGAAGAACATATCTCAATCATAATTCCAACCTCATTAACCAATAATCATCCAATGTACATCGAACTCAATAGTCAAATAATACTTCAAAAAATAGATTGTAGGACAAAGGGATGAGCATGGTTTAGGAGTGTTCAACAAAATCTAAATGGCATTGTTTCGATCAACCTGTCAAATCTTGAAGCACTGGAACTTTCTCTCAACAGTCTGGCGGGAAAGATTCCCCAACAACGATAGAAGTCACCTTTCTAGAGTTCTTCAATATGTTCAATGTGTCTGTTAATGGTGTCTATCCTGTTAAAAGCTCCCACAGAACAGTCTCGAAACTACAGTCATGTACTTTCTTGGTATGATGCCTTCCTTTGATCATTTCAGGTGCCATCCAACAGCTTTTTCCGGTAAATCCTTTTGCACTACCACACTGAGATAAGCATGAGATCCCATGTTTTCACTTTATTGTTTCCATCACTTTAACCTGTTACAACAGTACCAACCCTACCATTTCAATATTAAACACTACCAATTTACATTTTGTCATAGGGGCATAGCAACATAGCAATCTAATGTTTTTTTAATCAAATTTCCGAAATAGAATTCATCATGCAGAGAAAGCGATAAGAGACAGTTAGAAAAATATAATACAGAAATGAATCATCAGCAATAAACAACTTCAACACACGATCTGATAATAAAATAAAAAATAAAATAAAAAGTGTTTCTTGTTGAAATTTAGGGAAGCTAACCTTGCAAGGTCTACTTTTGATAACTCTTTTTCTTCGTCTTCTCCTCCCCCAACTCCTCCTCCTTCTCCTTCCTCACTTCATCTTCCTCTCATTTGTTAACGTGCATTGTTCAGCCTCCGCCTCCGCCATTAACCGCACCACCATGCCTAGAATTGTCATGCAACCTTTTCAAAATAACTTACAGGATAAATTGAGAGATGAAAGGTATTGGGATGGTATGCAATAGCTGGCCATCTATCAAAGAAACATATGCATTAATAGTTATAATTATCTTTAATAGTTTAAGAAAAAGAATACAAAATGTCAAAGTAAAGGGTAATATATTTAAAATGCTTCAATCAAGCAGAATTGAAACCTTACCATATTCATTCTCCATCTAGAAAAAACCTACGAAGTCATAACAGTTCAAAGAAAAGTGTAGTTATGAATACCTTAGTAGTTTAGCAATTGCCAAGGAAAAATGAAACTTCACATTCCCTATGCCTTCCCAACAAAATAATAAGGATGATAAGGAGAAAGCGGAAATTACTTGTTTCGAATGATGGAATGGAAATGCAGATATTTTTGCTCCTCTTCTTGAGAAAATTTACCCCTCTTGATGTCAGGCCTTAAATAATTGGTCCACCTTAGCCTACAACTTTTTCCACATCTATTAAGACCTGCAAGATTTTGAAGCAAATAAAACACAGAAAAACAAAGAGATCTAATTGTTTGCTTGCTACAATATATATATATATATATATAGAACATCAGGACTACAAATCTATATATTCAAAGACCTGCTAACTTATGGAGAGGTCTCCAACTTCCATGGCCTTAAAGTATCACTCGTCCTCCTTCACACATAAAATTAAAAAAAAAATCATTGGAAGAATCAAATCTATGAATTTAAGTAAGTTAAGAAGAATGCTTGGAGTTCGAGAAAAATTTATATAAAAACATAAAGTGAATGTAAGTCTAACATGAATGAATGTAAGGTGTGTGAGGGGATTTTCAGTTATAAGGAAGATTAGGAGAGAGGGAAAAGGCATTGAGTATATTCCAGTCAGTTTTAGGCAGAGAATTATCTCTATAGGAGCATTGCTCTGAGTAAAGGAATTACTATTCCTCTGTAATCGGTTTCCTTACTTAGTAACACACCCGTGTCGATCTTTTATTGTCATTTTTTCATTGCTCTGGTTTGGGTTTCTATCAAATTGATTGCCACAATTAGTGAGAAATCAAATATTATGGGTATTTGTCTAGTGATCATTGAGGTTAATATTCGCATTAACCAAAGAGTAAATACTCACTACTCTCTACTCACCAGTGTTTTCCATAGGCAAGAGTTATGGGAGGTAACATCAGGCAAAGGAATTATTATAATCATTCCATTGCATGTCAGCATTGTATTTATTAATAAAAATTTAATGACTTGCCTCAACAGCATTAGTTCCATTATCCATAGGATCAATGTTTGTCAAATCTCCAAATGTCCATTCCCCTGAAAAGTTGAAATCAAATCAAATAACAATATCATTAAAACACCAACAGACAATTTGCTTCGAACTGTTCAACTCAATAAATTTTTTCGATTGTTAGAATCTTTGTGAGATTTTTTGGTAACACTGATTCTTGGGAAACATAATTATTCTTATATTGCTATGCAATCTTTTCAAAGTAACTTACCAGATAAATTGAGAGATGAAAGGTATTGTAAATTCCTCCCAAGGCCAGCAAGAAGTTTAAGTAACGCTTTACATGGTAGTCTATTATTTTCTTAATTCAGAGAAACACGGCTTAAGGCTTAAATGAACCAGAGAATTGTTTATCAATAAATAAAAAAAGAATCAGAGAATTCCATACTCCTTTTATCGTCAGAATTAGAATACATATATATTTTTGTTTTTCCATGAGTCATAATGGAAACTCCTTGAATAAATCCAATCAAAAGCATCATCAAACATAAAACACCAAAGGCATCATCAAACAGAAAACACCAAAGGCGTCTGATAAACTGATAACAAATTTAACAACCATCATACATTTCCATATATTTATGTAGCCACTCAATAGCCCAGAAATGCCCAGAAATGTTGATCGTGCCTTTGTCACAGCCACCCTCTTTTTATGGATGATATGTACAACAACAAAACATCCAAAAAGAAAAACAAAAAAAAAGCAGAATAGAGAGAGAGAGAGAAAGAGGGGCTATAGGAGTTGAGGTGTGGAGATACCTTGGATTTGGGGTGGGTACCTTCTTCTACTTCCCCATTGTTTTCGCAATTCAATATTCCAATTTACCAGTCCTCATTGTTTATCAGCAACCGTCCCCTCGTGGATAATTTGGACAGATTACAGATTGACAAATAGAAACACAAAACAACCTCTTTTGATTTTTCCTCTTCACAGTTGCCGCAATCTTATGTGCTGTCACTTTGGGTCCATCCAAAATTTGTGTGGAAGTTGATCTCAAATGCAGAAAAATTAAGAAAAAAATGAAAAATAAAAAAATTTAATGAACAAACACAGAAACCGTTGAATACCTCCAACAAAAGAAACAGTCGAACTCGGATATGCTTCCTTTGCTCACAGTCTCGATTTAGATCCACAGCGTCGTTGTCATACGTCGTTCTCCATGACTCACGTAGATCTATTGTGGCTACGCCAAGCGACGCCGTCTGACCCATCATCGGCACCATTATGGTTCATCCTAAAAAAACAAAACATAAATTGAAAAACTATCAAAACTTCTTTGCAAACAAGAGAATAAAAAATATTGAAATTCTAGAAAGTGGGGTTTTAAGAAAAATGACGATGAAGAAGAAGAGGAAATGAGAAAGGGAAATGAGAATGTATGTGAACCTAGAGAAGTGCCTCCATCAGTTATCTTTCTTCTTTAACTCATTTATTTTAAATTTTAAAAGAATATTAACTGCTGATATATAAGAAGGAGAAGTTTCATCTTAAAACTGCCACTTTTTTATTTAAAATGAACAAATCAATTTTATCGATGTCATATATTATAAAGTTTTCAATGATATTTTGGTAATATAAAAAAATTGACACTAAAAACTGACTTCTTTTGAACTTTGTCATTATCTTTTAGTATAGATTAATAAAATCTATTTTTTTATGCAATTATTATCCACAGTGATTACAATAAAAACCAAAAAAAGTTTTTTTATTCTGATATACAATTTGTATTCAAACAAATATATAAAATATCCATCATGACTGGATATTATGTTCTGGGACGGAAGGATTTGAACCTCCGAATAGCAGGACCAAAACCCGTTGCCTTACCGCTTGGCCACACCCCATTTTTTATACGACACTAATAAACACTATGATTAGTATTGGTTGTTCATCAATTCCCCAAATATCTGTAGAAATGGAATAAAAAATTCTTGCTTGGATTTTTATATGCGCAGATGTAGAAGTTTAATTAAACTGAAATTATTGATCATTACATAGAATTCAATTAAGATATTGTATGAAAGTATGATTTGATTTCTTCTATTTTTTTTCAGAATGAAAATATTTTGAACTGGATAAGTTCAAATCAAAGAAGGATTGGGGGGGTCTGACCTTATTTGATTCATTTTTTTTAGTATTGCTAATTTATAATTATTACTATTAATTAATATCTATATTTAGAATTTTTAGACTATAGAATTGATTAAAAATTTTAAACAAAATAAAATTATACATATCTAATACAAATAAAAAAAAGCAAAAATACAATTAATTTTCTTAAAGAACAAAATGTTTGTTATTCTTAATATCTTTAGTTTGGTCTGTATTTGTATTAACTCTACCCTTTATTCAAGTAGTTTTTTCTTGGCGAAATTACCCGAAGCCTACGCTTTTTTAAATCCAATTGTAGATATTATGCCAGTAATACCTCTACTCTTTTTTCTCTTAGCTTTTGTTTGGCAAGCTGCTGTAAGTTTTCGATGAGATCTATAATTTGCATAATTTCCTTTAAAAAATTCAGAATTGAATTTATTATCATTTAATTTTTATTAGAAAACAAGAATTCGCACATTTTTTTAACAATTAATTTATAAGCTCGGATAAGTCTTACGATGTGAATCCTTGATTTAAATAGTGAAATTTTTGGATAGACAAAAAAAATCTGAGCCATCTCATCATTTCCCGATTCTTACGTTTTTTTCCATTGAGAAATCCCAATCCTATTACCTATTATTAGATTTGAGTCCACCACCAATACCTAACTAAGATTGTGGATTTGAAAGAAAATTTTTGGTAATAAAGGGATCGACTCTTAGTACAAATAAATTTCCGAATTTTTTTTCTATTTCCTCAAAAACACTTCATTTCTTAGAAACTTAGTATCAAAAGAAACATAATGTATAATATAAGAGAATCTATTCTCTTTCTATGTCATTTTTTTAAATTATCTTGGAGATTTTGTAATGCTTACTCTAAAACTATTTGTTTATACGGTAGTTATATTCTTTGTTTCTCTTTTCATCTTTGAAATATTTTTAGGATTTTATCTATTTGACATTTTTAACTAGTAAATAGAGGAAGTAAAAAAAATCAAACTAAAGAAAAAACAAACAAAAGAAACTCCAAAAGTTCAAAAAAAAAATACCAAATCATCAACTGAAAGAGAGGGATTCGAACCCTCGGTAAACAAAAAGCCTACATAGC
This sequence comes from Sophora flavescens, assembly GCA_030762895.1. Classification (NCBI taxonomy): domain Eukaryota; kingdom Viridiplantae; phylum Streptophyta; class Magnoliopsida; order Fabales; family Fabaceae; genus Sophora; species Sophora flavescens. The sequence goes on from JAUPTC010004352.1 coordinate 48,402, forward strand.
AGTTCCAATGCTACGCCTTGAACCACTCGGCCATCTCTCCCTCCTTCATAATGATTATGGCCCAGAAACCGGGTGAATAGTGAGTAATTCATATTCCATTTTGGGGAATAGGCGCATGCAATCAATTCGAACTATAAAAATAGAAATAAAAAGTTTTTATCAAAAAAACCTTCTTCGAGGCCGTAGGATAAACAAATTTTAATAATGAGTCTGTTTTTACAATATTTCGTACGGTATTTACAATTCCTTTGTTTGTCGGATTATTTTCTTCTCTCGCACGATAAATAAATTATAGAATGGATTACTGCCTATGCCTAGATCTCGGATAAATGGAAATTTTATTGATAAGACCTTTTCAATTGTAGCCAATATCTTATTACGAATATATGGTTACAATTATCTATGTTCCCAATGTGCCTATGATGTAGCAAAATAAAAAGGACACAAAATAAAACATAAGTCTTACATCTAATCCTTATCGCCTCCCGCTCCCGATTCATTCTATAAAACAATCGCAAGACAGCCGAGTCAATTAATTATTTGACTAGAGGTTGCTGAATAGAATTATTTAAAAGAAGAAATCCAATTAGTTATTCAATCTAACTAATATTAAAGCGGGAGCGATCATATATATACTTTCATGAGTCTGTATACAAGGTTTCTTCCGCCCCTTCCCCAAGTAAAAATGGGATTAGATTAGAATTTCCTGTCCGACCTATCCCTTTATCCAATCTAATTCAAGACTCGATCAGTAAACGGACACTGCAGTAGTAGTAGAGTGAAAGAACTATCATTTTAAGATTTATCGCTTCCTTTTCACTACTAGAATCTTTCCTTGAATTCGAGACGACACGATTTACATCATTTTTTAGAGAAGAAACCTAAATTCTAAGCATCAAACAAGTCTCAAGAGTCCTTTTACCCCGCTTGGCTTGCTTCTGTTTGAAAAAATGTCAAGTTTGCTATCAGCAAAACAGAATAAACAATTTCAATTCTCTTGTTGATCAGGCGACACCCAGATTTGAACTGGGGAAAAAGGATTTGAAGTCCCCCGCCTTACCGCTCGGTCATACCGCCAAAACGATACAAATAAATAAAAAAATATATGAGAATAGACCCCCCTTTTTTTTGTTTTCAATTGAAAACGAAAAAAAGTGCACCTTCAGTCACAAAGGACAAAATTTCAGGACAAACAAGAACCGTTAAGTTAACCTATTCATTCCTGAATTATTCTTGAATTTTACTCTAAAGTCGTTTTTTCTTAGTGAAATAATAAGGAATTGATACATAACTAATCAATATCAATATTGCTTTTTTATTGAAATTCAAAAAAAAATTCTCCTCAATTTACATTTAAATTATAACAACTGTCAGTATATGTAAACCCTAGAACATAAATTGAATTGATTACACGGATCAGATCTAATCGGGTATCTTATCCGTATATAATATCTATCCTATATGGAATTCTACCCTATAATGGAATTTTCAAGAAACTATCATGTTTGATTTTTTTCTGGTATCAGATCGAATTGGAATATGTAATATCATAATAGTGGAAGAAATGGAGGAAATTTTTTAGTTTGATATTCTTTTAAAAACTCCACATAGACTTCTGGAGTTTTTGAATTTATTTCCATTTATAATTTATATTCTATTTATTCCTCTTTTCATAATAGGTATTTCATACACGGAGTTAGGTAAAATTTCATGTGATTCAGTATAAAAAGAACAGAAATTCCATTATTGCTAAATCTATTCATGTAATTCGATGAAGAATGGCATCAAATCGTGGGATATTTTCTATAAAAGAAATGGGGAAATTGAAAATGCTTGGGGGTGGAAATGAAGAAATGTCTACAATACCCGAGTTGAATCAGATACAATTTGAAGGGTTTTGTAGGTTCATTGATCGGGGCTTAACAGACGAACTTTATAAGTTTCCAAAAATTGAAGATACAGATCAAGAAATCGAATTTCAATTATTTGTGGAAACATATCAATTGGTAGAATCCCCGATAAAAGAAAAAGATGCCATATATGAATCACTTACATATTCCTCTGAACTTTACGTATCCGCGGGATTAATTTGGAAAAGCGGTAGAGATATCCAAGAACAAACTATTTTTATTGGAAACATTCCTCTAATGAATTCCCTGGGAACTTCTATAGTAAATGGAATATACAGAATTGTAATAAATCAAATATTTCAAAGTCCTGGTATCTATTACCGGTCAGAATTGGATCATAACAAAATTTCGATCTATACTGGCACCATAATATCAGATTGGGGAGGAAGATTAGAATTAGAGATTGATAGAAAAGCAAGGATATGGGCTCGTGTAAGTAGGAAACAGAAAATATCTATTCTAGTTCTATCATCAGCTATGGGTTTGAATTTAAACGAAATTCTAGAGAGTGTTTGATACTCTGAAATTTTCTTATCTTTCCTTAATGATATGGGGAAAAAAATGGGGTCAAAAGAAAATGCTATTTTGGAATTTTATCGAAAATTTGCTTGTGTTGGGGGAGATCCGGTATTTTCTAAATCTTTATGTAAGGAGTTACAAAAAAAAATTCAACAAAGATGTGAATTAGGAAGGATTGGTCGACGAAATATGAACCGAAGACTGAATCTTGATATACCTTAGAACAATATATTTTTGTTACCACGAGATATATTGACAGCTACGGATCATTTGATTGGAATGGGTACACTGGACGATATGAATCATTTGAAAAATAAACGCATTCTTTCTGTAGCAAATCTCTTATAAGATCAATTTGGATTGGCTCTGGTTCGTTTAGAAAATATAGTTAGAGGAACTATATGTGGAGCAATTAGGCATAAATTGATACCTACTCCTCGGAATTTGGTATCTTCAACTCCATTAACAACTACTTATGAATCTTTTTTTGGATTACATCAATTATCTCAAGTTTTGGATCGAACTAATCCATTGACCCAAATAGTTCATGGGAGAAAATTGAGTTATTTAGGCCCTGGAGGATTGACGGGGCGAACTGCTAGTTTTCGGATCCGAGATATCCATCCTAGTCACTATGGACGCATTTGTCCAATTGACACGTCTGAGGGAATCAATGTTGGACTTATTGGATCCCTAGCAATTCATGCAAGGATTGGTTATTGGGGGCCTATTGAAAGTCCCTTTTTTGAAATCTCTGAGAGATCAAAAAGAATAAGGATGTTTTTTTATCACCAAGTAGAGATTAATATTATATGGTAGCGACAGGAAACTCTTTGGCACTGAATCGAGGAATTCGGGAGGAACAGATTGTTCCAGCTCGATACCGTCAAGAATTTCTTACTATCGCATGGAAACAGGTCCATCTTCGAAATATTTTTCCCTTCCAATATTTTTCTATCGGAGCTTCCCTCATTCCTTTTATCGAGCATAATGATACGAATCGAGCTTTAATGAGTTCTAATATGCAACGTCAAGCAGTTACGCTTTCTCGGCCCGAAAAGTGCATTGTTGGAACTGGATTGGAATGCCAAGTGACCTTAGATTCAGGAGTTCCCGTTATAGCCGAACACGAGGGAACGATCATTTACACCGATACTGAGAAGATCATTTTATTGGGAAATGGAGATACTCTAAGCATTCCATTAGTTATGTATCAACGTTCCAACAAAAATACTTGCATGCATCAAAAACCCCAGGGTCAGCGAGGTAAATGCATTAAAAGGGGACAAATTTTAGCAGACGGTGCTGCTACAGTTGGCGGCGAACTCGCTTTCGGAAAAAACGTATTAGTAGCTTATATGCCCTGGGAAGGTTACAATTCTGAAGATGCTGTACTCATTAGTGAGCGTCTGGTCTATGAAGATATTTATACTTCTTTTCACATACAAAAATATGAAATTCAGACCCATGTGACCTGCGCGGACTCCTTGCCGTTAATCTTTTATTCAACCGCTACAAGATCGACAATTCTGTGAGCTTGGGCATCTGTTGCCGCCATAAAAACATCCCTTTCCATGTCTTCAGATACAAGACATAAGGGTTTGCCCGTTCTTTGTACATAAACCCTTGTGATAGTTTCGCGCAGTTTCAATAGTTCTTCCGCTTCCAGGATAAACTCTCCCGTTTGTGCCTCACAAAAAGAACTAGCAGGTTGATGGATCATTACCCTGATGATATAAAGGTTTCTTCTATCTCGCCCTATCGTGCGAGAGAGATAAATAAAAAAAACAAAGATAAAATTGAATAACCGTATAGGCATCTTTTGCGTATTGCATACGTCTATACTATGGAATTGATTTTTTTTTTACCTTACATTGAAGATCAAAAAAATACAAAATATACCGGGTCTGATAGACCCAGATCAGTAAATGATCCAATAACCATCCTTCCCTTTTTAGAGTATTTTAAAAAATACTATGACGGCTCTCTTGCTTTATTATTTCGTCTGTTATTTAGCAATCCCAAAGTTTCTTTTTTTTTTTTCAAAATACTTATAAAATAAAAAACAATTTTTTTATTTCCTATTCTTTCATAACATAAATTTTTATACAATAAATATTGTTTAAAGCTTTCTAGTGTGAAAACTCAAAACAAAAAATTTTGTGACACTGAAATAGGCTCCCGATAGATCAGATCAAATTGTAAATACCCCTTTTTTCATACTACTCTTTCGATACATAATCGAATGATTTTGAAAAAAAAATTGCACATCGAACTCGAAGTGCCATGCTATTATTACTGAATATTCATAGAGCGAAGGCATAGTCTTTTTATTTGAGGAAAAAAAAAGACTCATTGGCGCCAAGCGTGAGGGAATGCTAGACGTTTGGTAATTTCTCCTCCTGCCAAAATATAGGATCCCATTGAAGCAGCTAATCCCATGCATACAGTCTGTACATATGGTTGTACAAATTGCATAGCATTATAAATAGCTATTTCGGGTATTACCCATCCACCTGGAGAATTTATAAACAGATACAAATCTTGGTTATTGTCCTCTATACTGAGATATACCATAAGGCCAATAAGTTGATTCGATATTTCACTATCAACCTCTTGGCCTAAAAAAAGTAATCTTTCTCGATAAAGTCTATTGATTAGGATAAAATTTTATCACCTAAGAGCAGTACATGCATCTTTTGGTGCATACAGTTCACAAAAAATCGCAAAAAGGAATCAATGTGTAGATTTCAACCCTCTTTTCTTTTTTCAATGGACTTTTCCGAACTTCTTAAAGAAAGGAAAGGTTTTTTTCTTACATTTTTCAAGAAATATGACTTTTCTTTTTTTGACCCCTTTATCTATTTTATTATATTCTATATATATTAATATAGATAGAATATAATAAAATAGATAAATTACTAACCTTATTGAATTAACTTTTCATTGATGTATTGTTTTCATCGAGATCGAATCAAAATCGCAATGTAATTTTCTTGTTTCTGAATAGGCTTCTTCATTCAATTCTTTTAGGTTTATGTTCCACTATGGGTAAAGAAAGAAAAGATCTGTCCGATTTGGATTTGCACATATAGGACAAACACTGCAATACCAGGTCTTTTTGCTACGAGCGCCCTTTAATTTTTATGAATTTCTTGTATCTCGTTTTTTGCCAAATACTAAATATATGATATGATAGCAGTAGAATAATCGTAGATATATTACCAATTGGTTTTTTTCTAAACAGAGCCTAGATGCTTCATTTTATTGGTTTAACCAAGCCAACCATAAATTATTCGAAATTTAGAATAGTAATCTGGATACCCTCAACCAAAAAATCAATCTAATTGCACTTCATTACACTTCACGCTGAAAATTTTTGATGATTCAATCAATCTTTTTGGAGGTGAACGAGAGTATATCTCAATCGGGGGAGAGACTGGGGAAATACCATATAACCCAATATATCTGACAAGTCGCACACTATATGTCAACCCAAGGTGCATCTTCCTCTCCTGGACATCGAAAGGGTACTTTTGGAACACCAATAGGCATTAAATGGAGAAAAAGAATGGAGCAGTATATCTCACTTTGATGTGGAAACGTAAAAATGGGTTTATTGTGTTAAAAATGATTTGTCTTTATCATATTGTATTTAATTTATAAATCATAAATAAAAAAGGCAGACCAAATGCAAATGAAATGAAGTCAAGTTCTTAAAAATAGGTCCTCCTTTGAGTGATAAACGAATATGTCTGCATTCACTGATAGAAAGACTTCTAGAAATATAAAAAAATAGGGTAGCTCAACCCCCCTACCATTGCGTATTGTTACTTATCAGGTATAGAATAGATATGCTTCTTTTTGTTCCTACAAATATAATCGGTACATTATTACTAAAAAACTAGAACAAATATGAATCCTTTATCCGAGATAATCTATTGAAAAAAGGGGGGTCCATAGCATATCATTTTTTCCAGTGCAATAAAGTTACATAGTGTCTATTTTTTGTTGATATAAGAGGTATTTTCATGGGTTTGCCTTGGTATCGTGTTCATACCATTGTATTAAATGATCCCGGCCGTTTGCTTTCTGTCCATATAATGCATACAGCTTTGGTTGCTGGTTGGGCCGGTTCGATGGCTCTATATGAATTAGCAGTTTTTTATCCTTCTGATCATGTTCTTGACCCAATGTGGAGACAGGGTATGTTCGTTATACCCTTCATGACTGTTTAGGAATAACCAATTCATGGGGTGGTTGGAGTATCACAGGTGGAACTAACGAATCCGGGTATTTGGAGTTACGAAGGTGTGACCGGGGCACATATTGTGTTTTCGGGCTTGTGGTTTTTGGCGGCTATCTGAAATTGGGTCTATTGGGATCTAGAAATCTTTTGTGATGAACGTACAGGAAAACCTTCTTTGGATTTGCCAAAAATCTTCGGAATTCATTTATTTCTTGCAGGGGTGACTTGTTTTGGTTTTGGCGCATTTCATGTCACAGGATTGTATGGTCCTGGAATATGGGTATCCGATCCGTATGGACTAACCGGAAGGGTACAACCCGTAAATCCCGCATGGGGTGTGGAAGGTTTTGATCCTTTTGTTCCGCGGGGGGGTAGCCTCTCATCATATTGCAGCAGGAACATTGGGCATATTGGCGGGCTTTTTCCATCTTAGTGTGCGTCCACCCCAACGTCTATACAAAGGATTGCGTATGGGAAATATTGAAACCGTCCTTTCCAGTAGTATCGCTGCTGGTTTTTTTTTTTTTTTTTGCAGCTTTTGTTGTTGCTGGAACTATGTGGTATGGTTCAACAACTACTTCAATTGAATTTTTTGGTCCCACACGTTATCAATGGGATCAGGGATATTTCCAGCAAGAAATATATCGAAGAGTTGGTGCTAGGCTAGTCGAAAATCAAAGTTTATCAGAAGCTTGGTCTAAAATTCCTGAAAAAATTAGCTTTTTATGTTTACATCGGCAATAATTCGGTCAAAGGGGATTGTTTAGAGCGGTCTCAATGGACAATGGAGATGGAATAGCCGTCGGTTGGTTAGGACATCCTGTCTTTAGAGATAAAGAGGGGCGTGAACTTTTTGTACGTCGTATGCCTACTTTTTTTGAAACATTTCCAGTTGTTTTGGTAGACGGAGACGGAATTGTTAGAGTCGATGTTCCTTTTCGAAGGGCAGAATCGAAGTATAATGTCGAACAAGTAGGTGTAACTATTGAGTTCTATGGTGGCAAACTCAATGGAGTCAGTTATAATGATCCCGCTACTGTGAAAAAATATGCTAGACGTGCTCAATTGGGTGAAATTTTTGAATTAGATCGTGCTACTTTGAAATCAGATGACATTTTTCGTAGTAGTCTAAGGGGTTGGTTTACTTTTGGACATGATTCCTTTGCTTTGCTCTTCTTTTTCAGACACATTTGGCATGGTGCTAGAACCTTGTTCAGAGATGTTTTTGCTGGTATTGACCCAAATTTCGATGCTCAAGTAGAATTTGGAGCATTCCAAAAACTTGGAGATCCAACTACAAGAAAACAAGCAGTCTGATAGAACATTCTTTTGTTCCTTTTTGATTTTTTTGTTGTGATTTGAATTTGACATAAGGAACCGGGTAAATCTTGATCTGAATCATTGCATTTTGTTTTACTCTTGTTCTTTCTTTTTCTTTATCCGGGAGATGAAAGTTATAATTGTAAACCACGATCAAATCTATGGAAGCATTGGTTTATACATTCCTCTTAGTCTCGACTTTAGGAATCATTTTTTTCGCTATCTTTTTTAGAGAACCTCCTAAAGTTCCAACTAAAAAGATGAAATGATTTTTCATTATCTCAATTGAAGTAATGAGCCTCCCAAAATTGGGAGGCTCATTACTTCAATTAGTCCTCATGTTCTTCGAATGGATCTCTTAGTTGTTGAGAGGGTTGCCCAAAAGCAGTATATAAGGCATACCCAGTAAAACTTCGAGTAAACCAGATATAGAGATGGCAACTAGGGTTGTTGTTTCCATTATTATATAATTTCAAGACCACAATGGATCTATAGGACAAGATCTTTTATTTACAGTGGAATAGTATACAAAGTCAACATATCTCAATGAATAAAAAAAAAAATAGGATTTATAGCTACACAAACCGTTGAGGGTAGTTCTAGATCTTGTCCAAGACGAACTGTTGTAGGGGATTTATTGAAACCATTGAATTCAGAATATGGTAAAGTAGCTCCGGGGTGGGGAACTACTCCTTTGATGGGTGTTGCAATGGCTCTATTTGCAATATTTCTATATATTAGTTTGGAGATTTATAATTCGTCTATTTTACTGGACGGAATTTCTATTAATTAGATTCACAAGAACCGACTACCTAGATTTTCAATAGAAATGAAAGTAAAACATTTAGGTCTTTGATTTTTAGTCCATTCCATTCTTTTTTTTTTGTAGTTCGACCGTGGAATTTCTTTGTTTCTGTATTTCCGGAATATGAGTGTGTCACTTGTTATAATTGATCCTATTGATAGTACAGAACATAAAATAGATCTATCATCTTGAAAGAGAAGAGATGATTTTACCCCGTCAGATATTTATTTTAATATCTGAAGCATGAAATATCGAAAATAGATTTTAAAGTATTAGAACTATGATTCATACTTAATATTTTGACCCCGCAACCGGACTAGACTAAATTTTTTTTTTCAAAAAGTTAGCAGTTAAGTTATAATAAATCGAAAATTTTTGATTCTTTTAAACCGTCGCCGCTAATATTTTGATCAAAGGTCAAATGTTTCTTTGGATTTTTTTTTCATTATATAGTCATTGACTATGTGATAATCCAGCAGTTCTTACTCAGGGAATTTTTGGACTTAGATTAAAAGTTTTTTCAATCATCGTGGTTCTGGTATGAATCTGAAGTTTTTTTAATTGATTCATAGGGTCTTAACAAGAGAATTCCTATCAATAAGAATGAATAATAAAGAAGACAGCAGTAAAGTCGCGTTACACACACAAATCAAAAATAACACAAAAAAATTTAGTAAAGTAGTAATAAATAGAATATTCAAGAGGCCTGTAACAATCGAAATAAATCCGAGTGAGTTGACTTGAGATTTTGGCATTATAACCACAAAGAAAAGAATAGCTTTCAGATTTCTATTTTTTCTTATCTTCAGAGAAGATTGGAATCATAGGATTAAGTTCAGAAGTTTTAACCATTCTATTATACACATATCTGTTTCCGCTACAACCAGTATTTGGTTATTTCTGTTTGAGTCGTACGAGATGAAATTCTCATATACGGCTCTCAAGGGGGTTCCCTTGGTTTACCTATCTCAATAAAGTCTATGATTGGTTCGAAGAACGTCTTGAGATTCAGGCGATTGTCGATGATATAACTAGTAAATACGTTCCTCCTCATGTTAACATATTTTATTGTTTAGGGGGAATTACACTTACTTGTTTTTTAGTCCAAGTAGCGACAAGATTTGCTATGACTTTTTATTATCGTCCGATCATTATTGAGGCTTTTACTTTTGTTCAATATATAATGACTGAGGCTAATTTTGGTTGGTTAATCCGATCAGTTCATCGATGGTCAGCAAGTATGATGGTCTTAATGATGATCCTGCACGTATTTCGGGTGTATCTCACTGGTGGTTTTAAAAAACCTCAGGAATTGACTTGGGTTACGGGTGTAGTTTTGGCTGTATTGACCGCATCTTTTGGTGTAACTGGTCATTCCTTACCTTGGGAACAAATTGGTTATTGGGCAGTCAAAATTGTAATAGGTGTACCTGAAGCTATTCCTGTAATAGGATCGCTTGTGGTAGAGTTATTACGTGGAAGTGTGAGTGTCGGACAATCTACCTTGACTCGTTTTTATATTTTACATACATTTGTATTACCTCTTCTTACTGCCGTATTTATGTTAATGCACTTTCCAATGATACGTAAACAGGGCATTTCCGGTCCTTTATAAAGAGTTATAAAGAGTATGGATCGTGTATTTTTGTAATGAATCATTTATCACTTGGGGGAGGGACAATAGTATTTCATTGCTACTAATAGGTCTTATTTTTTTAATAAGACATATATTTGGTTGGATATTTCCCTTCAACTTAACAAAAAAATGGATTATGGGAGTGTGTGACTTGAACTATTAGTGATTGGACCATGCAGATATATGAAACTGTATCTTATCTGCCACATTTGAATTTACAATAAAATGTGTCTTTGTTCCAACCACCATGCAAGCCCCCTAACAGGATAGACCGGTTCGCTTGAAGAGAATATTTTCTATGATCAAACTCGACACTCATGTCATGCGCATGAACAGGCTCCGTAGGATCCAGTAAAATAAGTGATGTAGTATAATCCGAATTATGTCTTATCTCTTTCACTTAACTTAATAGTATGGAAACGCATTCTGTAACGCCCCCCTTGGGGCATTACTTACGTAACACATGCGGAATTTAAATTAAAAGATAATTTGCTGGTGCTTTCGGAAAATAATTTATATAAGTATACAAGTGTCTGAAATTGGGTATAAAAATTTTGTCACGACTCCTAAGCCTTGATTGGCACACAGACTTACTATCATAGTATGGCAAGCCTATTTAATTTAAACAATATACTTGAATAAAAGCTAGTATTTTACGAAAATTTCGACAGAGTCTCCTCTGTAATTCGGACATCCCAGGTAAAAAAAACACCTGCTAAAATAATTACATTTTCATTCCAGAATTCTAGTTACACCAAATACAACCAGGCATTAATATGCTAAAGATAGTTATATCAATTAGCTATACATGACCAAAAGGAAAAGTTTAAGTTTTCATTCAAAAGAGATGCTCTCCGAGCCATAAACATTCCGTTTTAAAATATAGACTCTCCAAGTCATACTCATACATACTTATCAAAAATCCAAGTCTCAAACCCTAAGCTGGTCATTCTAAAAGTTATTCCTGAGAAGAACTCACGTGATCGTTCCATAATCAAATACTTCATCAAGCAACTAGATCTAGGTCTCTGAGTGACTTAGGAAGACTCCTCTGCACATCTGTACTAAAATACCCAGGGTACAATAGCAAACCAGAAGAAACCTGATATGTTTGTAAGGGTGAGATACCGACAAATGGATATATCACACAACAACCATATACATGATACATACATCACATAATCATATAAGCAGTTAAATCATGCATATACATAACATAACAGTGTTATATCAAAGGGGTCATCAAGCCCGTACAATCAGTTTTCGAAAATGTGCATGACACTTCAATATCAGGCTCTATCCTAATCTCATGAGATCACAACACCATGTTATCACTGGAGAAGATAGAGTTGGTCAACCTCTGCCCACCGGGCTGTTGCCACCGCATCCTGATGCACCAGGCCTCTTGGTCAGACAACGCCACATGCCCTTAACGAAACAGCTAGCAATGTGACTGACTCTCAGATACCCCATGGGTATCCTCAATAAGCAAAGGCACGTCCGCTGGGGAAATGCATATGAATAAAAACTTTCCTTTTAAGGTTTTTCTTTGTGTAAATATTTCACTGTCAAAGCTCAAAGCTAATGACTTAACATTATTTCCCCATCACTTGAAAACTTAGAAACATAGGACACACAGTCCGAATACTCAATCCCAACACCTAGACCGTGGCCGCAGTCAAGGTTTGTGGTAATGGAAATCAATATACTTTTAGTCATGTTTTACTTATCATGCTAAGGACAATAGCCCACAACAACGGAAATCAGAACGAACTGTCCTCGATTCCGAAAATTGGACTTGAAGTCCATAACATTACGAATAGGACTTTACGGTCCCGAATTAACACTGATCCAAGATCACGTGCTAAGCATGGAAAACTAGAGGCGACGTCTCACGTCTAGATTCCTATTCTTTTAGTACTTATCTTTCATTTTGACGAAAACAGTTTTGAAATCGAAAGCCTCGATAACCTATGCTGGCTATCGGAAAGTTTCTAAATCATTTGGGAGAAAACCTTTTCTTTTGAAAATCCTTTATAAAACGTTTTTGAAACACTTTTAACTTTGAAAATCCCCAATAGGATATTGTAAAATATTTTCGAAAGTTTTCACTTGAAAACACATAGTTCGAAAAGGATTTTTCTCTTGTATAACAGTAGTACACCAAAACCATTTCAACATTTAAAACAAGTACTTTAAGTTAATGAGCTTTTGGAAAAGAACACCAATCCCTTCATCTTCAAAGCTTATTAAGGTTTTTAATCCTTATAACGGTTGAGCACAGACGCACGTCTGGCTTAGCAAACTTTCAATCAACAACAGTATATATCATCAGTGCAATGCTAATATCACAGTTGAAAGCAGTTCATCACATATATGCATTTTATCATTTAGAACAAGTACAGTTCAACATCAGATAATAGCACAACAGTTCAAGTACATAAGATAATCAAGTAAGCTCAATCAACATATAACTATCCAGTTAAACACTTACACACATGCATACAGTTATTGAATATCCCTAGGCAAACTCCCCTTACCTTTGAAGACAAGTAAAGGATCCTCGTCTTAATACTCACATTAGCTCCAAGAGTGTAACTATCTACTCCATCAAGCAAGCATAGCCGTGTCAAACGTCTCAGAGAGGGAATCCAACAACGCGCAACAACCAAAAATCAAGAAATCAATTTCACATGATCAAACACACATTCTAACTTTATCTAAACACTTAATCTAATTACCAAACAAGGTTATTTTTAAAGAAAATCATGTTTGAAGCTCACGCTTCCTAATACCCTTTTAGGAAACTTTGTTTTGATTAAAAGATCTTGAAAAAGAACTTTGGAAATCATCCATTAAGAGTCCTAATTACACTGAATCATAATTAATATCACAAAAACATACCCAAATTCAAATAAAAACAAATTGGGGGTTTAGGGCTCCTTATTAAAATTTAGGGAAAACTCAGAATAATGAAATTGGTTTAGGGAAACACAAACTCACAGTCCCAATCTCATAAAACAACTTTAAATTTCAAGATTAAAATCTGAAATCAGAGGGTTAGGGTTAGGGTTTCAAAATCAATTTGAGGATTTACAAAAGAGAAGAGGTTAGAGGTAAAACTCTTACCCAAGGTGAAGAAGAGAGGACATGGTGGCTGAAGGTGGTGCTGATGGCGGCGGCGCGACGGAACAGCCGTGAACGGAGGAGTTTCGGGCCGGGACGCGTGTAGATCGCTACTGTCTTCTCCCTACGCGGCGCGATCGTCGTCCTTTCCACTCCAGGCGGTGGTCGACGACGTCGAATGGCGGAGCAATCGGCCGGAATCCGTGTGGGTTGCGCAGCTGTCTTCTCCCTCGTGCTGGTAAGCAGCGACCGGATCTACTCTTTGAGGTGGTGGTTGCGCGGCTTGCAGGTGGCGGCGCGAACCAGTCCGCAAGGAAGAAGGAGATGGAGTTGAGGTGGGAGGAAGAAGAAGAAAAGAGAAAAAGAAGGAAAGAAGGAAGAAAAGAGGAGAAGCAGAGAAGATAAGGGAGAAAGAGAGAGATTGCGTCGAGAGAAAGAGAGAGAAAAGAGAGAAAATGGGTTTTTAAACAAATTACTTAGTGATAGGTACAAAATGAGTGATAAATATTAGGCCTAAAATAAACATGTTTTTACTTTTTAGAATCTAAAAATAAAGATTGATAAGGATATGTTTTCGAAATTCAAATTAGAGTAAAGATTAATAGTTGAACTGATCAACTAAGAAAATACTCAGTCCAAAATTTAATCTCCGATTAAGGTCAAACCAAAATATTTTTAACTCTAAAATTAAATAGAATGAGAATATGAAAATGCTTTTCTCTTATTCACATTATTTAAATTATTTTTCTGTACTGGTATAATAGTGACAATAACGTAAATTATTGTCTAGTAAACGTGCATTCACTGAAATAAGTCAGTGCTAACGCACCCAATAAAATAATTTGAAAAGAGTAATTTAATTACTCAAACTATACCACATAACATAATAAATTTAAACATCCAAATAAAATAATTAATCATAGGTGTAAAAACTAGGGTGTTACACATTCATTTCCTATGCATTGACTTGATTTATGATACTATCGGAGTGAAACAAGTAGATCTAAAGAAGAAGAGGGGTTAGATTATATTAGTAACAAGCAAATCCTTTTTTGTATGTAAAAGTCCTGAGATTTTTTTTTTTGGGGGGGATAACAATCGCAAGGTCTGAGATGAACCAGAAAGCACTATCAACTTTTTAAAGCCTACTTGGGTATTGAGCATTTACTTAATAAGAACTGAATTTTTTGCAATGGATAGTTGTAACTTCGGAAAAGAGAATCGGGTCCATTTTCTTACATAGAATGCTCATATATGTGTGGATAACATAGAAACTTTTCTCTATGGATACATTTGGCTCATTTGATTCGTGATCGAGCTGTATGATGAAAAATTATCATGTCCGGTTCTTTTGGAGGATGGATCTATAAGGATTCACCTATCCCAATAACAAAAAAACTTGACTTGAGTGATCCTGTATTAAGAGCTAAATTAGCTAAAGGAATGGGTCATAATTATTATGGAGAACCCGCGTGGCCCAATGATCTTTTATATATTTTTCCAGTAGTAATTCTAGGTACTATTGCCAGTAACATAGGGTTAGCGGTTCTAGAACTATCAATGATTGGGGAACCCACGGATCCATTTGCAACTCCTTTGGAAATATTACCCGAATGGTATTTCTTTCCCGTATTTCAAATACTTCGTACAGTACCAAATAAGTTATTGGGCGTCTCTTAATGGTTTTGGTTCCTGCGGGATTATTAACAGTACCTTTTTTGGAGAATGTTAATAAATTTCAAAACCCATTTCGTCGTCCAGTAGCAACAACCGTCTTTTTGATTGGTACCGCAGTGGCCCTATGGTTGGGTATTGGAGCAACATTACCTATTGAAAAATCCCTAACTTTAGGTCTTTTTTAAATTGATTCAATTGTGAAATAAAATATCATGCCATGTGGTGTAGATTGTGTATCTAGGGAGAATTCGTCTCAAATTCAATTCCCCCTAGATACATCTAGGGCTTTTTTGACCTATTCTGAGTATATGGATTTGTGTTAAAGATTTAAACTCTATTTTTTATCTTTATTTATAAGAAAAGATAAAGATAAAAAAATTCAACGGATTTCAAATTTATGCAAAATGTTTTTCTATTTCTAAAATGTCCAATATATGTTTTACATCTTCGTTGTGAAAATGTTCAATTTTCATAAGTTCTTCTTGACTATTATTCAAAAGGTCCAATAATGTATGTATGTTGGACCTTTTGAGACAATTATAGATCCTGGGAGGCAAATTCTAATTGGTCAATAAAAATGGATTTCAATGCTATTTCTTTTTTATTTTTCCTTAGTTTCTCAAATATGTCATGAAAAATAAAAGGGGGTGGTAAAGTAGCTTTGTGTTGATTGTTTTCTAAATTTAAGTTTTCTTCTTACGAATGAAAAAAAGGAATAAATAAATCAATCAAATTCCGGGAGGCTTCATAAAGTGCTTCTTTAGGAGTTAAACTTCCATTTGTCCATATTTCGAGAAAAAGTATTTCTTGTTTTTCATTCTCATTCACATAAGAATAAATACTATGATTTGCATTTCGAACAGGCATGAATACAGCATCTATAGGATAACTTCTGTCTTGAAAGTTATTTAGTGTTTTTATATGATATCCGTGATTCCTTTCGATTTGTAATCTAATACATAAATTAATAGGTTCTGTTAGGTTTGCTATATGTTGTGTATTATCAACGATTTCCACAGAAGGTGGTAAAATGATGTCTCTAGCAGTTACATATCCAGGACCCTTGACACAAATGGACGCGTCCCGAGTTCTATATAGATTACTTCTCAATACAATTTCTTTCAAATTCATTAAAATTTCATGTACTGATTTTGAATACCTACTATGGTAGAATATTCATGTGGTATTTTCTCAGATTTTGCACGTGTAATACATGTTCCCTCTATTTCTCCGAGTAAAACTCTTCACATCGTAATGCCTATTGTATCGGCTTGGCCTTTCATAACTGGAGACAGAATAAAGCGTCCATAATAAAGACGCTTACTGTCTACTCTTGATTCAACACACTTCCACTGTAGTGTTCGAGTATATACTCTTACTTTCTCTCGAACCATAGTAAAATATTTTATATTTTTTATCAAATCCTTGAATTGTTTATTTCTCTTGAAATCTCGTCAATGTTTATTTTTCGTTTTCCACTACACATATCTTTTTTTAGGGGACCTACATCCATTATGTGGCATAGGGGTTACATCCCGTATAAATTTTAATAATATACCACTTCTACGAATAGCTCTTAATGCTGCATCTCTTCCGAGACCGGGACCTTTTATCACGACTTCCGCTCGTTGCATGCCTTGATCCGCTACTGTTCGAATAGCATTTCCTGCTGCGGTTTGAGCGGCGAATGGTGTCCCCCTTCGTGTACCCTTGAATCGGCAAGTACCAGCGGAGGACCAAGAGATCACCCGACCCCGTACATCCGTAACAGTCATAATGGTATTGTTGAAACTAGCTTGAACATGAATAACCCCCTTTGGTATTTTACGAGCATGCTTACGCGAACCAATACGTCCATTTTTACGCGAACCAATTTTTGGTTTTGGTATAGGTTTTGTCATACTTTATTATATTATTATTATTTA
Source organism: Sophora flavescens (assembly GCA_030762895.1). NCBI lineage: Eukaryota > Viridiplantae > Streptophyta > Magnoliopsida > Fabales > Fabaceae > Sophora > Sophora flavescens. The sequence continues at coordinate 65,569 of JAUPTC010004352.1, forward strand.
TTTATAAATATTGATAAATCGAAGTCCAAGATTTATGGATATATCCATTTTATGTCAAAAATAGACCCTTTACTATTTTCTAATTTTCTAACTAGAATTAAGATTCTCGTTTTTTATATTAATTGTACTATTTATATTAATTCTATAATAATAAATAGAATTAATATAGAATATTATTTTTTAAATATAATTTGATTTGAAATATAAATAATTTTTTATAAATAATATTTTTTTATACTATTTATAATACTACTTAATTTCTTATAATACTAGACTACTTAACTATGAATACTTAGAATATATAATAATTTTTTTTATATACTATTATATTTATTATTAATTTATTTCATTTGTGCATCCAATCCAGTCCTTTAGAATAGAAATCCCTTCTTTGTGGAAATATTATCCTTGTCTTTGTTTATGTCTTGGGTTGGAACAAATTACTATAATTCGCCCCCGCCTACGGATCAATCGACATTTTTCACAAATTTTACGAACAGAGGCTCTTATTTTCATATTTGTCATTCCTTAACTTAATTCCTAATCTCTTTATTGGAAGAAAATAAGGTTTCCTAAAATTTTTAACTTCTAATTGCCCCCCCCCCCCCCCCCCCCCCAATGTTAAAGTTGAAAAAAAAAAGTCTAATTAAAAAATGCTTTATACTTCCATTTTCATTTTGACTTTCGTGGTCATTATATTATTATTATTATTATTCTTATTATTATATAAATAAAATAAGAGTACGTCGAGTCGAATCCTTTCGGAAACATAGCTTCGAATCAAACAAAATATGATTCTATAATATAAAGGAATCTGGAATAGACCCTTGGGAAGTGATTCAATAATTAAACCTGCATGAATCAATCCATTTTATTTTTTCTTTTAGTCGTCTTATTCCAGTTAAAATCCTTTCGTGCATTGACTACTGTATATTCACTATTGTATGAAGAGTGCTATTAGAAACCTGTGTTTTCTCTCTTTTTTTCACTAAAATGGATAGAAGTTTCTCATATAATTCGGATATCCAAAAAATTACCATATATAACATAAAACTTCTCCGTCGATTCTTTCTAATCGAGCCTCTCGATCTGTCATTATACCTCTAGAAGTAGAAAGAATTACAATTCCCATTCCTCCTAAAATTCTAGGAATTCGTTGATAATTAGAATAAATTCGTAGACCAGGTGTACTGATCCGTTTTAAAATTAAAATAGTTTTATGTGATCCTTTCCTATTTCTTCAATACCGTAGAGTTAAAACTAAAAAATATTTGTCGCCTTCTCTATGTTTTCTCACGTTTTCAATAAAACCCTCTCGTAAAAGTATTTTAACAATGTTTTCGTTGATGTTGGTAGATGGTATTTGAACCATTCCTTTTCGATTCATGTCAGCATTTCATATAGAAGTTATTATGTCAGTGATGGTGTCCTTACTCATGATAAACAAAAATGATTGTTGCCCCTGATTTTTGATATAATCAACATGCTACTTTTTTTCTATTTTTTATTCAATAAAATATCTAATATTGATATCTTTTATTGATATCTTTTTGTGAGGTTATGAAATCTTTATGAAATATTCAATTATATATTTAAATTATATATATATATATATATATAATAAATAATAATTACAACTCTATGGTATATATATAATAATTTAATAATTACTACAAATAATAATTAAATAACTACAAAAGATATATGCATGAGATATAATCTATTAATGAATCTATTTCATTCACAAATAATATATCTATGTCAGGGTGTCGCTTTATAATACCTCGGGCGCTAAGGAAACTATTTTAGTGAAATTTAACTGTCTCAATTCCCTGGCGATTGCGCCAAAAATTCGAGTTCCTTTTGGATTTCCTTCTTGATCAATGACGACCGCAGCATTATCATTATAGTGTATTATCATCCCATTGCTACGTTTGAGTTCTTTACAAGTACGTACAATTACAGCTCGGATCACTTCTGATCTTTCTAAAGGCGTATTTGGTACAGCTTCCTTTATTACAGCAACAACAATGTCACCAATATAAGCATATCATTGATTACTAGCTCCTATGATTCGAATACACATCAATTCACGGGATCCACTGTTATCGGCTACATTCAAATGGGTTTGAGGTTGAATCATATCATTTATTTTATCTGTTCTTTCAGTCCCAAAGGTTGAAGTAAAAAAATATTCTGTGTTACAAAAAAGAAATCTACAATTGCCATTATTTTTTTTTGCATCATGGAGACCTCTTCTCTTTCCTTTGGTTCTCATTTTTATCCCGAAATAATGAATTGAGTTCGTATAGGCATTTTTGATGCTGCTATTGAGATAGCCTTTCGGGCTATATTTTCTGCGACCCCACCCATTTCATAAAGTATTCTACCCGGTTTAACGATAGCCACCCAATATTTGGGAGATCCTTTTCCCGAACCCATACGCGTTTCGATAGGTCTTACTGTAATCGGTTTGTCTGGAAATATGCGAACCCATATTTGTCCACCCCGACGGACATTTCGTGACATTGCCCGCCGCCCTGCTTCTATTTGTCTAGAAGTGATCCAAGCGAGCTCAAGTGACTGAACAGCATATCTTCCAAAACAAATATGATTACCTCGATAGGATATTCCTTTCATTCTTCCTCTATGTTGTTTAAGGAATCTTGTTCTTTGGGGGTTATAATTGATGGTTGCTTTTCAATTCCATCGCTATTACAGAACCGTACATGAAATTTTCACCTCATACGGCTCCTCGCGAATGAAGCGATTCAAAAAAAAAATATAAAAAATAGGGTAGAATCACAGGATTTTTTGAGATTTCATAGAATCTATTGATCTATATATTGTAAATTTGTATATATTGTTTTGATATATAACTAAACATGTAGTCGTCTTATAGACAATTTTAGCAATCCATATATAACTAGATAATGTTGTTTTGTTATATTAGAAGGTTCTAACGAATTTCTAAACTTCAATAAAATAAAAATTTTATCGGGCGAAAATTGACTCTTTCATTATCAATTTCAGATGAAATGTAGGATTATAGGCCATGAATCCTCAAAAAAAAAAAGGATTGGTTCTTGGTTTGTTTCGCCATCCCACCCAATGAATCATTAAGATTTGTTTTTAATAAAATAAAATCTTCGGTATTCACAGGTTCCGTCGTTCCCAACACTTCTCGATTAATGGTTAGGTCTGAATTCGACAACGGAGCCTCTCTAATATTTTTATAAGATTCTCTTTTTTCTTGAATCAACCTTCTCAGTTTTTGTTGACTCGCGTCTCTTGATTTGTTTGTTCTAGGAATATATGCTTCTATAATATGGATATAGGGGTTAATTAATATTGATGCTTTATTACACTAGTTTTTATGAGATGACCCATCGACCTTTACATATTAGAATTCTATATCATTGATATTCTTTTTCTCTCTTTCTTTCAACCCTTCATTTATCCGTATATTCTTATTGCTTTACAACTCATAATCAGATTCGTTTTTCTTACTTTTTTTATGCAATATTTCAATTGTTATAATTATATCCCCAATATATTCTATTTTTTCTTTAGATTTTTTTATTTTGATTAGTTTTTTATAGATCCTGATAATGCGAAGCGACGAGTTGGTTATTAGTTCTTTATTAATAAATTCATACCACGAGCCGGTTTATTTTTTTCTTGAATTATAGCCACTCTAAAAAAAACCAACGAGTCGCACACTAAGCATAGAAATTCTATCAATATCAAAATCAAATGATTAATCGAATTTATTCAATCTTATAAAAATTTCTCATTTTTTTTAATAAGAAAATAAGAATTTGTAATTTTTTTTTGTTTTATCGAAACATGGAACCTTAAAGATAAGGAAAAGTTTATTATTCTTTGTTTACAAATATCCAAACTTTGATCCCTAATACCCCATAAATAGTTCGAACTGGGTAGGAACAATAATCAATTTTAGCTCTAATGGTTTGTAGAGGAACCCTACCTTCTCTAATCCATTCGACACGTGCAATTTCTTTTCCGTCGATACGCCCTACAATTTGTACTTGAACTCCTTTTGTACCTTCCTGTTCCGTTAATTCAATAGCTTTTTTCATTTCTTTACGAAACGAAACTCTGTTCTTTAATTGCCCGGCTATAAATTCTGCAAGAATATTAGGGTGTCTATAAGCGTTTGCAATTCTTGTAATAGCAATGTTAAGTTTTTGGTGCACACAATTCAGTTTTTTTTGCACATTAATTTGTAATTCTTCGATTCTTCGAGGATTCCCCTCTATTAATAACTTTGGAAATCCCATATAGATTATCACTTGAATCAGATCGATTCTTTTTTAAATCTTTATCCGTGCAATCCCTTCGATACCCGAAGATATTTTTATATTTTTTTTGTATATAATTTGTGATAAAATCTCGTATTTTTTTTTTATCTTCTTGTAGATTCTCGGAATAATTTGTTGGTTGTGCAAACCAAAGAGAATCATGATTTTGAGTTGTACCAAGTCTGAAACCAAGCGGATTTATTTTTTATCCCATACATAATTCCCCACTAGTATACATAAAACATAAAATGACTACTATGCATAAAATGATACATCCTAGTTGTGTACTTTCTTTTTTTATCTTTATCCATTTGGGTTCTTATTATTAATTTATTTTATTATTATTAAGGATAATACGGCGTGGCTTTCCTAGTTTTTTACCTATAAATATATATTTATGACTCATTTTGACTTAGTTCATTGAGACCCATATTGTGACTAGCATTTGTTGTTGTAGAATAAATTGCAGAATAAATCAATAAAAAAATAGAATAAGATACTCAACTTAATAAAGTATAAGTTCTAGTATCATAACCCTTTATCCAAAAATCCAAAAATATCATCAATTACTATTTGTACTTTGTATTGTTAACGGACACGCATATATTTGGATCTAGGGGTTATACTTCTCTATATTATATTGGTTCTTCTTTATTATAAGGTTCTATTTTAACTAAAAAATGAATAAATAAACATTTATTTAATTTATAATTTATTTATTAATCATCTTTATTTAATAATCAATTATTTTTGTGTAATTAAATTAAGAAATTACTAATACTAAATTAAATTATTAAATTAATGTTAACGGCGAGATCTATTATCATTTTTCGAATGTCCTCGGAAGTTTAAAGTGGGTGAAAATTCTCCCAATTTATGGCCTACCATACGATATGTTATATACATAGGTAATTGTTCTTTTCCATTATAGATAGCAATGGTATGACCAATCATTGTGGGTATAATGGTAGATGTTGTTGACCAAGTTATTATTATTTCTTTTGCTGCTTTTGTGTTAAGTTTATTTATTTTTCTTAATAAATGATTCGCTACAAAAGGATTTTTTTTAGTGAACGTGTCATGTCACAGTTAATTACTCCTATTTCTATTTTTTTTTGTAAAGACGAAGAAACAAATTCTATTTTCTCTACTACTTACTATGGCGACGAAGAATCAAATTATCACTATATTTATTCATTTTTCTACTTCTTCTTCGAAGTGCAGGATAGCCCCAAGGAGTTGCGGATTTTTTTCTACCAATTGGGGCCCTCCCTTCACCACCCCGATGGGGATGGTCTACAGGGTTCATAACTACTCCTCTTACTACAGGACGCTTACCTAGCCAACATTTAGATCCGGCTCTACCCAAACTTTTCTGGTTAACCCCAACATTCCCCACGTGTCCGACTGTTGCTGAGCAGTTTTTGGATATCAAACGGACCTCGCCAGAAGGTAGTTTTAATGTGGCATATTTCCCCTCTTTTGTAATCAGTTTCGCTATAGCACCTGCTGCTCTAGCTAATTGTCCACCCTTTCCGAGTGTGATTTCTATGTTAAGTATGGCCGTGCCTAAGGACATATCGGTTGAAGTAGATTCTTCTTTTTGATCAATCAAAACCCCTTCCCAAACTGTACAAGCTTCTTCCAAAGCATACGGCTTTCTGGATGTAGATGATGAGATCTATACAGATGGATCTTATATATATCGTAGGTTTCTTATATATATATATATATATATATATATATATATATATATATATATATATATATATATATATATATATATATGTATGTATGTATGTATATCGCATAATGAAGTATCGCATGAGTGGATATATAGGAATTCAAATCTGTCGAATCACTCATGTTACGATCTTCTACATCCTAGGTCTTCCCGTTCCTTCATCTGGCTTATGTTCTTCATGTAGCATTCAGACCGAATGTGTAATAGCCCAAAGTACATTGAGATACTACTAGATATAAAACATAAGATACACAAAAATTAGCTTTTCGCTAAGCATCTCATTCATTTAAAAAAAACATACTTAGAGACTAAATAATGACAATATGACACTTGACTCCGATCCGGCAACGTCTCCAATAACATAACAGCTTACATTGGAACAACTGCCAAGTATTTCCGGGGATACTTCACAGTTCTCCAACATAGGAGGAACAAACCTGAAACAAAAGGGTGAGGGGGTGAGATATGAAATCTCAGTGAATTCCCTGCAAACAGTGGACTCGGTCCCACACATATACATATATTAGTAAACTTATACATATCATCAAGTATAAACATCATTGCTGCCCCCCACGCACCATGGTACTTAAGAGGGACTAGCTTTGGGTTCAATCCTGGCATTATCATGACATTCATAATATTTGCGAACCACTCATTTGGACATCCCATTTTAATTTGTTAGAGAAAAACATTGTTGTTCCCCATGCACCGAGTTACTTATGAGGAACTAACACTTTGTTGCTCCCCGCGCAACGAAGTACTTAAGAGGAACTAACACTTTGCTGCTCCCCGCACACCGAGTTACTTATGAGGAACTAACACTTTGTTGCTCCCCGCGCAACGAAGTACTTAAGAGGAAATAGCTCTTGGAGATAAGGCAGATCATACGTCTATGATCACAAGCGGCGTCCCACTTGCTTTGTACTTACTTGCTTGCCTTTCCTAACCGGAAGGACTTCTATACTCGCCTTTCAATCTGAAAGGACTTAAGTGCTTAACATCTGAAATGTCATTGATAACCATTCTAATTCGAAAATCATGAACATAATTAGCATGGTTACTACCTTTGGATGCCAAATGGTGTTTCACAATCGTTTCATCATAAGATTGAATAACTTAACTCATAAATCAATCTATCGCTTAACAACTAATGACATAAAATAAAACACATAAACTATTCACATGAACATTCTATAATCTATCAATTAGAATACAGTACTACTATTGACAAGTAATTCCCAATTGAATGACAGGTAATTCACAATTGAAATCACAGTATTACAAACAACATGTAAGTTACACCCTAAGGTCCCAAAACCCAACAATTAATATTCATTAGCAACATATGCAGAATTCGTACGGTTTTTAGTCAACTTAGATGATTTTATTAAAATACCAAACGAAGTTGGATTTGGACAAAAGACCACTCCCTGTAAAGCTAAATAAGTCTAATTTATAAATAAGATTTTAGTTTTGGAATAAAGTATACTAAAACTTACAGTTTTAATACGCAAGTTTCTACACCCAGAAAAACAGGGCAGTTACAATACTCCAAATTATAACAGGCTTTTCTTCATCAATACTCAGTGTAAAACAGTAAAATAAGTGCCTAAATTGTATCATTTCGAGTCTATTTTCTAAAAAAACAAGAATCATACCAAACAAAGCCTTATAGAAATAATTATAATCAAAATACTGCACATATGTTTATACGGGTTTTTGACCAGTAACTTCATTTGGAACTTTTCACAAACAGATTACATGCATGCAATTGAAATAATTTATATCATCAACATGTACTCAATTTACTTCATATAATCAACATGCAGTTACCAAATCAATCAATAAAAACCAGCAAATCAAAATTCCTAAGCTTGGATTTATGGTTACCAAGCACTAACTAAGGAAACTCACCTAAGCAAAGAATGGAGATAGTTTGGTGGAGGTTTATTTCCTTAGAATTCCCTCCCTGATCTGACTTTGCTCATCCTTGCTCTCAAATGTGGCTGCTTCAAATTCACTTCACAAGGAAAAATTGATGTTTGTTTCATGTTGATTTTGGAAGAAAACAGAAGAAGAAGAAGAAGAAGAAGAAGAGAGGAGGTGGTAGAGGAGGCCGAAATTATGAAGGAAGAGGGGGGAAGGAATGTGTTGTTTCTGCAAGTATAGATGATGATGATTGTGTTGTCCTGCCCTAAACTCCCTCTATTGGCCGAATTTGTGAGCTTCAAAGGTAGAGAATGGAGGCTTGGTTTAGGTTTAGGGTTTGAAGAGGTAAAACATGGAGGTTCTGATGAAGGAGAAGAAGCGAGTGTTTTCAGAAAATGCGAAGTAAGAGTAAGGGAGAGTCTTCGTGATTTATTTAAGAGAGGAGAGGGGTATACATAGTAAAATAGGGGGTGTGACCAGCAAATTAATAAAATCAGCTTTTTGAAATAAATAAAACATTTGTGATATCTTAGAGTTAGGTACTTTCATAAAATAAATTATACCATTTATTAATCTAAAAATAATTATATTTTCTTACAAAAATGTCTCTTAGACAAATAATATGATTTGAAACTAAATTATAAAATATCATTTTATAATTATCAAACACAAATAATTATCACTGTACAAACTAAATTGAACAGTTTAATAATAATTATCCCGCTTCTAAAATTGGTATATGACATAAAGAAAGTTTATTACTTCACTAATCAATCAATTATAGATTTTACATTTATGTAATATATATAAGGATTCAAAACACCCGTTATAAAGTTACAGAAGTTAAGATACTCTTGAGAAAGAATGTTACATTTCTAACCCCCTACAAGAAATTTTGTCCTCAAAATTTAGTAAAACCTACCTGAGAGAAATGCATTAGCAATGATTGATCAAACAATAACAGTAGTTGCCTTAGCAACCTTCCCACCTCATGACATTTAAAAGCATGCAAGTGATAATTGAAAACACAAAACTACTTCAGTTTGCATTTAGGTTCCTAGGATGGTTTCTACAAGATCCTTCGTCTAGTAGCTACTAAACTTCCGGGTTCAGACTATGGTCAACCACTTGAACCAGCATAGTTTTGAAAGTTAAGCTGTGTCTTAAACTCATTGAGCTTCTGCTGCGGACTCTGATTTCTAAAGTCTTGAAGTCCTCGCTCTTTGAATACGAAACTAGAACTATAAAATGTAACTACCGATATGGGCTTCAACTCTACTAACCCAAACCTATGTGCCCTTGTCTCAAACTTGATCACATATACTATGATTCAATTTGCATTAAACATCAAATTTGTATTTATTTCATTATATTTTTTTAATTTTTTTATTATCATTATTTTTTTATTTTTTTTATTTTTTTTATTTTTTATTT